>CM052297.1:11641752-11663210 GCA_028455765.1 Lasioglossum oenotherae | reverse complement strand
GTTGTGGATCAAATTCGTTGTCGGTCAAAATCGTTGTCGATCAAATTCGTTGTCGGTTAAAGGCGTTGTCGGCCAAAGCTATTGTCGGACAAATCTGGAGTCGGAGAAATGTTGTCGGCGAAAACCATGTCGGAGAAATCTGTATCGGTGATATCCATGGGACCCAGTCTCGATACATAAATTAATATCAATGTTCTAAACATTATACAAATGAAAATAAGATACAAATTAAACACGTTGCGCTTCAAATATTAATGTACACGTTCAAAACCGCGATCTCTAATCGAAACCTGCTTCGTCGGCTGTGTATACATATGTATGTGCGCGGAGGTTAACAGGAGAAATGATGTCAGCTGAGACGTGACGCTTTCATTCTATTGTAGAAATGTTTCAAGGGTAATCATATTTTTATCAGTAGACCGCGTGAAAATCCCGTGTCGGGATCCGAAAGAACGAGCAAAACGCAGAAAAAAGAAATGCACTTTCACTAGGTGCTCGACCAATCGCCAATCAGCAATTAGAAATTCCTATTATCTTTTTTATGCGCGTCGAAAGCGCACGCTGTGAAAGTAAAACGCCTGGAAAACGGTTTACATAAGGTTTTCTTCGACAAGTGTTGCACAATGGGCTCAAAAAAATGGCTACTATTCGGAAATATGCATCACATGGAAATTTTTTAGACATTGCTCCCGATTACGCGTTTTGAGATTGTTATGAAACGAAACCACAATGAATTCTCGATAGCTAATAATTCTCATTTTTACCTGAATTTATTAAAATTGCCTTTTTTTCTTGCATTTTATGACTTACGCGTTTATGACAAACACGAACGGGTGAAATAGAAAATTAGAAAGATTTCAAAAGGGCTAGATGGTGAAGGGACGCACCGAACGTCCTCCCGATGCAGAATTTCGCAGAACGCGCCAGAAAGGAGCGGAACGCGTTCGGCGGAGGATAAACGAATTTGAAGAGGGGAAAATCGGGCCAAGTGCATTTTTACCAGTTACGTTTCGGCCACGCGGATGCCGGCGAAGGTGTGATGCACCTACGTGCAGCCGGGTCAAGGTCGTATCCCTCGTGCGCCGGGGTCGGCTGAGTCATTCGTGCAGAATCGTGCATGGAGAAGCGCGAGTGCATCGAACCCGATGACCGTTGCAGATGCGACGCGCTCCGCGCCTCCGCGCCACCGCACCGCTCCGAGACAGCCTCGTGCATCCTCGGCCGGCTTCGGCTGCATTCCACGTGCATCAACCCGGGAAACCGCCCTCGAGAGAAGCGCCGAGTGCCGAGTGCAATGCCCAATGCCGTGCGAACAGGCGGTCAGGCGGCCGCGAACAGCTGAAACGAGCAGAGGCTGCTCGACGACTGCGACGAACAGACCGCAGTCCTCGGACGTGACCACTGGGCTGCTTCGATGCTTGTCCAATGCAACATCTTCTCACCTTACATAATACGATTCTCGAAAACGAGATTTTATATGTCCAGGAAACCTGTTTCTTTTACAAGCCCGAGTAGAAGTGTTGGACGCATGCACCGAGTTGCAATCATGTTTTTTCAGGATAGGCTTAAGGTTTTCAGTTATATGTATATTTTCAATGTACAGTAAGTTCTCGACTTACGCGAGTACTGAGTTGCTTCCGTAGTTGTCTGTTCGAATAGCTTCTTAGCTTAGGCAATAATATTTTTAGGATAGTCCGATTCCATACGGTCCCTTCGGCAGCGGAATGCGAGGAGAGGAATGCACAGTCGCATATATGACGCGCGCGTCAATATGCTCGAAAGGGATGCTTTTGTACGTGTTCTTGTCGCCGCGACTGTCCTTCGGCTTTCGAATTCTTGCGACTTCGGTGAAATGGCAAAAAGACGATCGTGAAACTATGCCAGGACCATGAGGGTGATGTACGTGCACGATTCGGCGTAAACATTTCGACGAGACCGAGAGGTTCCCGGGGACTGTCCATGAGTCTGCGATTATGCATCGAAAGCGCTGCGCTGGGACCACTGTGCTAATCTGTTTTTGTTCCCCATCATCGACATCAGTTAAAAATGAAATTTCACTAATCAAAGGAAAGAAAACGATGCCTTTTGTAGCACAGGTTGTTTTGTCGGATTTCATTACGCAGAGAGGGAAGAAACTGAAATTGATGTCTCCGGCTGAATCCCGCTTCCCGCTATCAGCCACTCAATCGTTCCCCGCTTTCGACACTATCGCATGCATCAATATTCGCCATCAAAGGCGGTCCTAACTTATCTTCATTTCCGACACCCTATGACTGCTCTCCCTAAGGGACAGCCTCATAAATGCAGGATATTGCTTAGGTTTGAGAAACGCTGCGAAGGGCCGACGCGCGACGTGCGACGCACCGAGCGGGAGCAGGGTGAACGTTCTCTAGTACGCTAACTCGACCTCTTACTCCTTCGCGCGTTTTCTCGCTCGTCCCTTCTAATGATATTAGCCACCCAATATGGTCCTCGATAATCACTCGAATCAGAGAACATGGCGCTACATCCGACTCGAAAAACACCGAACACGCATCATCATGAAACGGACAAATGGCGAACAGAGGTGCGTTCAGACATTCTAGCATTTCAAGGTAACTTTCTTACAACGCAACGATTAAATTGTTTACAGAGAAAAAGAATATTGCTATTCGTTCTTGGCGGTGTAACTGTTCTTTTTCAAACCTTTCCTTAAAATTCATCCTCGGCACTATGCTATTCCTTCGGCTGAAGTTTTCGCTATACCAACGTCCCGCCTCCCGACTAAGTCCTCCGCCCATCTTCGCAGCCTCGTTTCTTGCAATCCTCTCGCGTCGTCTGCTCATCCTCTTTGGCGTCATTCCTCCGCTATCCCCTCGCCGAATTCGCCCTCGACTAGTTACAAGGTTGCACGAGGTCGTCGAGCAACCCTTCTGTACTTAGCCATGTAATAAAGTCCCGGGGGCTAAAGTCCAACCGAGTCGCTAAATGAGATTACCAAGCCCCATGACTGAACGGGCCAACACCTCAAACCTTTAAAATACTTGCCATCCCTTCAGGACACGTCCAGAAAACGTGAACTCTGGGCTAACCGTACCGATTACTGCGGTATCGTGCTTCGATCATACCTACTTTATTTTTATTGTTATTCCTAATTTATCGTGAAATAATAAATACATATGTGTCAGCATTTTACAGAAGAATGATATGTTCCGCATAATAATGCAGCGGAAGAAGAAAATATTAAAAAATAAAATCGATAACATTTTCCATGTATTACTGCGGACGAAAAAGAGCCATGTACCAATTACTCAGCGTACCCATTACTACGGATTAGCATATGATAAATCCTGAAAATTGATTATCTTTAGTTTGAAGCTGTCTTCAATTAAGAGCATTGGGAAGTTTACAACATTTCATAATTGCATTCACACCATGTAAACTCCTTTGTCTTTCTCAATTCCTTTTCCAAGTTTTTAGTTCCACGACTTTTTAAAAATATTTTTTATATTTTTATTGTATCGAAGTAGGTATCTACAACAAATAATAGTACAAGTTTCCCCTGTGCAACGTAAATCATGAGAATTTACCGTAGCTGCTGCTACGGATCTTTGCGAGCAGTCTCGAATTTGAATTTCTCGAAGGAAGAGAATGATTTCGAGTATTGTGGTGGCGCATGCGCGTGGGCGATTGCATACGCAGCCAGCCGCGTCGCGCAAGCCTCGTGCTCGTCTGGCTGCCGTCCACGCGGGGCCTAATTCCGAGAGAAACGACCGGGAGTGGACGTTGCATATGTGCGAAACGGGTGCAGCGCGTTCGCTGCACCGGGGCGGGGAGCGGAAAAAGGGGGGCGAGGAGAAGAGAGAGAGAGAGAGTGAGAGAGCGAGGGGGGTCTGGAGGAACAAAGAGGGGACGACACGAGAAGTGCATGGGGCACCGGCGCGGCATGGCGCGGCACCGCGTTTCGCATGGCCACGGAGTTCACTGTCCCGAGCCAAGGCCGCAGGGGCACCGCCCCACTGAACCAATTGTGCCATTTCTATGCTCCTCCGCTCATTTTTGCCGGGTTTTAGCACTCGTCGGCCATCGATCTGTCTCGTCCATGTGCACCCATCCGAGGATTTGCTCGTTTTACACCCGGAGAAACTTTGGATGCGGTTTCGCGAACGGTTCAACCTATGAACGCTCAACGGAACTTCCGAAAGTAACGTTCGATAAAAGGGAAAATTCCAAACGCGCTAAGGGACGCTGATGTTTCACGGGAAGTTACCGGTTAATTGATAATATTACTATCTATCAACGAGAACCGATAACAAATTCCTCGATCCGGCGCTGCTGTCAGAGCTTGCGGTCAAATGAATCGCCTATCGTTTGCAAATTTTCGGACAACACTAGTTTTGTGGAAATTAGTGTGTCTCCTTTATGTGTAAATACAGAAAAGGACAATTCATGCTCAGTGATTGTCAATTTCACGCATCACCGATTGAACAACCGCAGAAACGAAGCGAAATTAATGAATTCTTTGAAAAAAACAGATCGCGGTATGTATACAAGCTATCAGCGCGAAGATCCATGTCTGTACAAACAATTCCGTCGCGTAAATATTGCTTATTCCGGGATCAATTAAAATAACCGCATTTCCAACGACATGTAATGTTTGTCAGATTGTATGTTTGTAATGCTGTAATTACCAGGCAATTATGAGGTACGGTGAACGTCACACACCGGAGAGATCCTTCCCACGAATAATTAACTGTAATCCATACACCGATTATAGTGCTGATAGTCAGAAATGGAAATGAAATTCGTAGAGTATCTTGATCATTAATTGTAAAGATGGATGAATGCAATAAACCATGTTTAAACTGTGTCGAGCACATCAGCGACAATATACACGGTTGTTCAAGAATTTGGAGCACCATCTGACCATTCGAATTTTGAAATTCGCTGCGTTCTTCTGGAAAATATTCAGCATATAGTTTTATACATAGATTGATTCAAATGTTTTCATTAAAATGCGACAGAACTCTACCTCCAACCTAACGAATACATGGCAATTTAATCTGTAATGATAAAATCACTATTGCGAGAATGTCTCACATGAGAAACCTCTCCAACTAATTTGTTTTAAGACTAATTGTAAGCGAAGTTAGATATGGTGAAATCAGAAGAGATCTGAAGGACTAGATCACTTATTATCGCAGAGGAATTACATAGTTTGCTGAAATGCATAGAAAGTAATTTCTCGAGCGGCGCGGCGTCGAGCTAATAAATAATCGAGCGGAAGGTCGCGAACGGTGAGCGATAAAATTAATAGCGTGAAATTAAAGATGAACCCAGTCAAAAGCAATAACTGCAGAGAGAGAGAGAGAGAGAGAGAGAGCTGATCGGACGTTCGCCGCTGTTCGAATCATCCAGTTTAGGAAACGGACGGAGCCGGTTGAAGGGCACTGAGCCACGGTGACTCACCGATAGCTATACGATGAATTCGCTGGATCAATGTCAACGAATTCCACGTATCGACTGGTATGCACGCTCACCGGAACATCCGGGCTCCTCTTGAACCTGGGAATCTAATCGACTTTCAAACGAACAATCGCCGCCTATTTACTGTGCACACGTACCGATTTAAATCGGCTGGGCGCTGACAGTGAAAATGAATCTTCGTGACAAAACCGGTTGCGTTTCCCACTGTCACGTGCACATCCGTTCGTATAATTGGCGACTGGCATCGCCGGGGATGAGAGCGTAATGATTATGACATTTTCATGACAGAATAATTCATAGATGTGCATTCCGACAACGACCGAATTGCAAATTAACCCATTGCCGTACGATTTCTCTCGACGGTGCGATGATTAGAATTTCTTTGGCCTCGTTCGAAAGTAATTTCGTTTTTCGTGTAGCGATTGCATTGCTTCCATTCGTTATTACTGGACTGCGGATTTTATGCATTTATCAAGACATGGGTTAGGTGAAATATAAAACAGCAGAGGATTAGAAAAATTTAAAAATATCGTGAAGTTGTTTTTATGTAATAAAGTGATTATATGGGATGAAATCAATTTCTATTGATTGTCTATTCGTCGTACATTTACATTTTTTAATTGTAACGTTAACGTCTCTTTTAGTAGCGATTAAGCAGAATGGATTTTGGCCCGAAATTTCTGCGAATTTGAATACATACAACGTCGGCATGGCCGAGGACAGTTCTTAAATTCGTCAGACGGGAATTTGCATAGGGAGCAGTCACGTCCCGGCGAAACTGTGCCGTCGAAGGCGAAGTTTCAGCGATATCGGCCGGGACGCGCGAACCAGCTCGAGGAGATTTGCGAACCCCGGGCCCCGGGAAATGCGTTTCAGTTTGGGAACCCCCAGACTGGAGGGGATTCGCGCAGACACCCCCTCCCCAACAGACGAGTCTCCCTCCACAACTGCCCTCCTGGAGTTTCTACCCCTACCGTCAATGGCACGGGGTGCGCAATCCTGTCCGCTTGATAAACCGACGCACCACCCACACGCACGATAAATGCGATACCCGTGCGTTCGCTCACGGTAAAAATAAAAAGCAATTCGCTATGCACTCTTTATCGAATTGTTCCTCCCTCTTTGAAAAAAAGAACAGATCGCTACATACATAACCGCGAACGATGATTATTGGTTTTCAGTTTTCAGTCCCACCGTTTCGGAAAACAGAAATCTTTCGTGCACGGAGGATCGACGAATCGTTTTCAACACACTCGAAAACGCAGACTCTCCCGTGTAATTCTTCGCAATTAGCCTTTACACTTTCTCCGTTAATTAAGATTAATGGGTGTTTGCGTTATTAGAGAGCGCACGGGATGATCATTTCAATTGCCTCGAAAGTGATAAATTTTCTCTGGTTTTCCCTTTCGTTCACGGCGCGCGGCGCGTCGCGGCGTCACGGTGAACGATCGGTAGCAAAACAGAAACTCTGGTCACAGCACCGTAATCAGGGGACCACTGAACTCTTTTCTTTCTGCTATCTTCGCCTGGTTATTACAACGCACGGCTTATTTGTCATCGTTCGGACTCGATAGCGGAACATCGGTTCAAATATAGGATGTTCCGTCAAAATGTAGACACCTAAATATCTCCTTCATTTCTGATAACGTAACAAACGTTTTTAATGCAATGTAAATGGTATCGCAAGGTGAAAATCCTTTGAAATGTTATTTTTTTCTCAAGTCCTTTCCAAGCCCGGAGTTTTCAAGGTCATCGATACTTTTCTTTTTGTAAATGTATCATTTCCGTACCTTGAAGTGACCTCTGACTTCTACAATTGAAATTAGATATTGTCGTTAGCGACTTTGTTTTCAATGCATCAAAGTCGGTGAGGGATGAAATCAATGTTTATTTTATTCCTGCTGCTCACACAATCACTGCAGAACATTGTTTTATTGCATAAAGATCCGCAGTCAAATAATAATGTGAACGTATAGACGAATAAATTGCGACCAATACTCGATGTACATATGTATTGTATATTTGCAGGGTAGGAAAAGACGAGTTTCGATTAATAATATTGTTGCAGCAGACAAAAGGTGCGTGAACGTCGATGTGAATTGTATTCTTAAAGCGTAACGGTATTTATTTTCTTGGCTGTATGATCAGCGTATAATTAATTTCGCTTCGGAAGCTCGCGTTCACAAAGGGTTCGCGCGGCTGTGGTAGTGGCCCGACATCGCTCGTAATTAGTCATTACAGTTGTTTAATCAATAGCCTGACTAATACACGTGGACTGGATGTAAACAATCGATGTATTTCGGTGTCACGGATTGTACGGTGCTCTGAAACCTGGGGTTGCGAACGCAGCCCCAGCGAGCTAGCCAGCCAGCCAGCCAGACAAACATGAAAGGGGGTGACCCAGACACCCCCTCCATGGGGTTGTTTGGAAGCAGCTCGGCTACCGCATTGGATAACAATCGAAGGGGTTAGATGCACTGGTAAAGCAGCAGCGATCGAATCAACGGATTTTACATGAAAATTAATGTCCAAAGTCGACGAAAGAAAATTACACACAGGTTCGTCCCTTGAAGAAAACGCAACTGTTCTTCGTTCAAAGATATTATTTGTTACAAAGTATACACCCTCGGAAACAACGTTTACGATATTTATAAATGATTCCAAGACGGGGCATCGAATCTTGAATAAATGCAAATTTCCCCGGGGTGGTTTTCTGTCAGGTTCTATCAATCTCTTGAAAAACGTTGGGACGCGACGAGGCGGCTTTCTAGACGCGGCGTAATCGCTAATGATGACGGCCATGCGAAAGCTATTCGGCCATTCAAGGGACGAGACACATTATCCGAAGAAATAAAGATCCTGGCGAAAAAGAAAGGAACCCCCGGCGTAATAACTGTTAATAAGAATCTCGACGGATCCGAAGAAGATGGCGTTGAGACGAGAGAGGATAAATAAAGGAGAAAAGACGAGGACGATGAGGGAGGAAGGGCTGGCTGCCGGCTGGCTCTACACTCTACACTCTACACAGTCAGGTCGAGGAGGAGGGCTTGGAAGGAAGGGCGAGACCGTAGAGAGGGAAAAGAAGGGACTGGGGAACGGTGAAGAGGGAGAGCGGCCGTGGTGTTGCTGACCCGACGACCGCTGTAACCTTGCGTCCCGACGCCGCGCCGCGCCGCGCATTCAGATCAAATCATCTTGCGAATTATCTAGAGACCTACCGATCCTAGTTGTCACTACTTTTAGGTCGCGAACGGTTCGAAATCTCTTGTACCATACTCCGCGGAAACTAAACACATGATTGAATTGCGATCTACACAATTGTTCACGATCTTCGAAATTTTATTAGTTTGCGTAATAAGTAGACAGAATTAGAAGAAACTGAAGTGAAATAGAAATTGATCTTCTTTCTTAATTTGTGTAACCTAATAGTTGAAAATAGTATAACAAATAATTAATAAAACGATTGTTAATTCTACCACTCGCGTTTAACACGCGATACATGCAAAACACAATAAACAACATGCCCCTAAATGTGTACTCAACAATACTCCAGAGAATTACACGACATGAGAGATAATACGCATTCTTAATCTCTCACAAAAGAAAGTCAACGCATGAAATCTTTTCAGAGAGACTGCCAGTACATAGTGGTAGTAACCTTGCTATATTTGCATTACACGTTATAGAGCACCGGTGTCGATATTATGCAGAGTATGGAGCATAGCTTCTTATTACCATTTACATTTTTATGACAGTCGACCCACCCCTAGCGAGGATTTATACCCGATCTACGGGGTGTCCTTAACTGTATGTTGTTATGCTTGAAGACGTGAAAGGGGAGAGCGAATATAGCAATGAAAACCCTAGGACATCAAACTAGAATTGTCTGAAATCTGCAGTAATGACGCTTTAAAATAAGAGAACGGTTCGAGTGGATTTTTCGTAAGCGAAAACGTGTCCGAGCAAAATTGCAAAAGAGTGGGGGTATCAGGGTTGTATAAATGAGATTTGTGGAGGGGGTCTAGAAGAATAGAACTCGTATAGCGTTGGTATTTGTGCCAGTACCTCACTCACTAACCCGCTATGAAATCTTGGGGGTTGTAGTTTGCTTACTACGTTGTTCTTGGCCCTTTACTACCTAAAACTGGCTCCTAAGAGCATTGGACGGAATCTAGTGTATATTAACTAGCAAACGCATGACCCAGTTAACATCAGCTGCTCCAAGGAAGCAGTGTGCGTCATGAGTCCCCTAATTTTTACGGGTGATGCAATTGAGGGGCCGATAGGGTCATGCTTGAGTCATTGTTAAAACGGTAGACAATCTGCTTAGGATAACCGGTTTATTGTAGTTTGTCTTGTAATTCGAAATATTGGTAATTTTCGGGAAGTTTATCACAGTTAAGTTAGATCACAGACCTTGTCCTAAACTACAATATGCTCTCCTCTTCAGGAATCGGTAACTGGGCCGTTTCGAACAACTCGATGCAACATAGTTCCTCGAGTTCTGTGTTCTACCAGATTTTACCGAATTTTAGTAATTTTTATATTCAAGCAACCAGTGTCGGAATTGAATTGTTTAGGTCTGCGGATCTGCATGCAGAATGAAGACTATACCTCTTTCGGAAATTCTCCAACCTCTATCTCGCCTATTTTCTTTCTTTTTCTTTAGAAAAAAATAACATTCTCAAAGCATTCACCTTGTGATACCATTTATATTGCATTAAAAACATTTGTTATGTTTAGACTACGGATGTTTGTGCAATTCTTAATTTTCGCATGCAAAATTTCAAGAAAGTGAAAACAAATAAAATCTTGTTTTCAGTGGTAGTAGCCTTCATAGATCTGAAACAAATCAAGATCTCAGAACAAAATATATTAGGTTGTTCCACAAAAGTTTCTTCCGGAATGTGATCCTTTAATATTGCTAAATAAATATTAGGTTGTCCCAAAAGTTGGTTTTCGATGCATGCACATAATGCAAATTCATATTAAGAAGTACTAAAACATTAACATAAAGATTATCGTATTGTTTGTATTTATTTAGCGACATTAAAGGAACACATTCCGGAAGAAACTTTTGGGACACCCTAATATGTCATGTATTATTTAAGCTGGTTCACCCCGGAAGGAATGACTGCGAGAATGCAGGAGCAAGGCAACCACACCGGCTGCGAGTCATCAGCGGCAGTCATATTAAGGTGCAGTACGGTATTTTATTTATCGCAACTCTAAAAGGCGGGAGAGAGAGAGAGATTTTCTACCTTTTGAATATTGGAAAACTTGCACATTAAACAAATTCGATTCTGCGAATTCTCACAGTAACACCCAAGAAGAGGACTATACTTTGCGGTGTCGAATATTATTACAGAGTCGGACATTGCAGAAACCAGTTTTGCAGAGCGCTATGAACACTAAAATCGACAAAGCTACTGCACTAAACGTAAAGATACCTCGTCTTTTACCATGCGGGCCGACGAGGCGTTCGATACGCTTTACATACACATCGTGCATGTCTACCAACGCGATCGAACCACTACGTTGCGGGGGTTAGCCCAGAAAATATACTAAATGGCTAAAGGCACACGTCACTACGTTCAGGTAAACTACAGTGATTTCTGCCATCGTAAGTCGCGCCCAACACCATGGCTTGCATCGCATTAGATGCTAATACAATGGTCACCATGACATTGTCGTGCATACCGCCACAGTTGACGTAACTTAATACGTCTTCTTTTTGTGTACGGTATTGTCGTACGACAGCGGAAACACTTGTCCCATTGCTCGAACGGCAAACGAGTCGTGTATCACAGCACACCGCGGGGAGTTGACCGTAGTAACGTGCACCGTCATTTTGCTCTAACTGCGACCTGAGAACGTACCAATACGTTTCTTGTCTACGTAGCGATCCGGTGGGCATATGCTCCACATTTTGACGGTATCGAAAACTCTAAAGGAATATCCAAATACATTTGAATATCCATGAAGTATCTCTAAAATTTAATGGTTCTATGCTCCGTGCGCTAGTGATCCTGCAAAGTCAGGTCATCTATTCTAATACGAGGTCGCGACTCTTATCACTAAATCTGAACTGTTAGGTGAATTTTCCAATATGCGTATAGACGCGATCGTTCAACTATCGCGTCCACTTTAATCCCGCCTTAATACAACGCGTTGGTATTTTTCGCGACGCTAAAACAATCCCGACAATAAATTCTCGCACAGAGATGGTGTTTCACGGTCTATTAATTAATTCGCGGCATGCAGTAAGAATGGCAAAGTCTACTGGTGGTGAGGACCGGTTCCTCCAGTATCTCTCCTTGCCATTGTCAAAAACGGTAACTAAGGAAATCCGATTGACAAACCGTTGTGATTGTCTCGCAACACTACTCGAAATCGCGAATGCCTACACCGCAGCCGTATCGACTGCATGGACCACTTTTTCCAGTGGTTCGTTGCAGCTGGAGCATGGGCGCCTGTAATGTCGAAAGACTCGAACGCAAACGTGATCCTTTTCTGCGCAACGCTAGTTCAACGGACAGAGATCCAGAAGACTACTTTACATATTATGCAAAATAATTATGCAAAGTTTAAACTCTTATAGAATTGAAATATCTTAATTATTGCTTCAAGTGGGAATCAAAATAAAATATAATAGGAATCGCGAGTATTTCACTCGCAACGCTACACTCTAAACAATCTATATTGAAGTGAATGGAAATCGCGAGTATCTCCACGCAACGCTAACTTTGATCTCTCTCTAAAAAACTAATGCAACACGCGTGGTTGTTTCGAAACGCTAGTGCAAATCGCGGACGTGCCCATCTCCGCTGATCGTTGGGGCGGCGCGGCCTGCCCATATAGACAACGAACTACTTCAACTATTACTACTAGTATACTTCTACAGACGAGTACAGTGACAAGATAGAAATGAATGAAATGACTTCGCATCCGAAGATGCGAGGCAATTGCAGTTGCCCTCTTGAGCGACAGTTTGTCGGGCCCACTTCGGCAAATAGCCTCTTCTTTTTCTTCGGCGGTCCACCAAACATCTGAAACCCTAAACGTGCTCGCAGCGAGAACGATCAACGACTTCCGAAACGAATGACAAGTTTCGAGAGGAGCCGATCGTTCCGCTGGTGCGATCGAGCAGGTGCGCAACGTTTCGAAACCCTAATTCGCGCGCGTTCGCGTCCGCGTCCGCGAAAAGCTACACGAGCAGGAAGAATCGAGCACGAAGCATCAATTCGAACGTCATGCCTTGTTCGATTTAGCTTCGAGACGAAACTTCCAGCTCTTCCAGTGACTGACTACCGCGCGAATCGCGGCCTACCCGAAAGAGACAGCGGTAGCCAGCCCCGGCCCCTACCTACTTAGAATAAACAGTCACACCAAGAAGGTAAGCTACCTACCTACCTAGCCCTATATTTAATAAATGGCAAAAGACACAAGCTCTCCAACACATTCGCAACGCGATCTCCACACAGACGCCAGGGTGCATTAGCCTAACACCTAGAGAGAACGTCCCGGGACGCCTCCGACACCCTAACGTTCGAATCACAAGCACACTCTAATGTACGTACCAAATTTCCTGAAATCGACTGACATTGGCAGTGATCATTGCGAAATAAATCAATAAATCGAAAAAACATCTGAATTGACAGTGAATTAAATTACGCTTCATTCTGAATACTGCACATATTATTCTTAATGAATTGAGAAAGCTATGCGCGCGCATATTCCACGAAGATCCATGTAGCATGTCACTGATCGACAGGAATATGGGCCAACGAATCTATTTCTGTTTGAACAACCGACGCAATTCCACTGCCTAACAACACACACACAAGTGGAAAATACGTCGTGCACGATGTACTAACCATTGTTAGTCGCCACACATATGATTAAAAAACAATATTCCATGTGCCCGTTGCTCTCACCCTCCCGAGTAGCACATGAGCACGCGAGAGGATTCGGGCAACGAACAGGGAATCTTAATATCCTGAAAATCCTAACTAAAAGAATCTGTTAGATTTTATACGGGCTAATGCTCTTGAATTCTTGAAAAATGACTCTACTTTGAATTTAAAATTAAATGTTGATTTACAAATTAAATATTTTATTACTAAAAACGGTAATGGAATTATATTGTCGAGCAAAAAGAGAATAAAATTACTCCAATAAAGATTCTGATACTTTATGAATATATTTGAAATCCCTCGGACGAACCTTTCGACACAGCCATCTTTCGAATTAATGAAAAAGTACTCTACTAAATGTAAAGTAATCATCAATGGTTAATTAATTAAGTAATTTTGCTTTGTCTAAAGAATCGATCCGTCGCGAATCGTCTTTTTGTACGTGGTATCTAATCTAATGTTCCTGAGCAATTCAAAATATAATTTTAAAATACACACGATTACCTCAATGATAAAAAGTTACTCTAATAATTGTGTTCCAAACTATGAAATTGTTGATTTATAGAAACAAAAACATGACGTACAAAAAGACCCTACCTAGCTAGGAAACAAATTACTACCCGCGGGAACGCCTGGCGTTCTCACGGTCACTGTACTCGTCTAAATTATCTACGAAAGCAGTAGAATAATAAAAAAGGCAGTTGTTTATTCACTTACTACTTGCTGGGAGGATGAGAAGCTACGTTAGAGTCCTGAAATAAAAAAATAAAACAAAAACATATTAAAATCGATTCGTACAATTTCATTGGCATATAAAAACATTTTAATTTAAATGCTATTTAAATGATTTTCGAAATAGAAAGTGTAGGATGTACAATGTTCCATTAATATTTTGAAAGGAAATGTTCTATAATAAAGATTAATTGCAAAAATGTCTTGGTACTCACATTCTCTCCCCCTTAAAGACAACACGACACGTTGTTCTCGATCTCATTGTCAGTATCGATGTCGTCTTTGGCCATCAAGGTAGGCAGCATTAAGCAACAGGTTCAAAATATTTTACACCCTTAGGGCTCTGTAACAGAAAGAATAAATCCATTTAATTTCACTAGGAATTAAATAATTAAAGTTGAATATTTGTTAATTGTACTTACGCTCACGTCCACTCCTGTTTGAAGAAAGCATCGAGTAGTATCCATGGATTCTTTTCCCTCGGAATCTATAACAGAATCAAATTCATTAATTTCAGTCGACCAACAGCCAGAAACTAAATAAGAATTAATAATAAATAAATAATTCAAGTTGAATATCAAATCAAAATTAATTTTATCGGAAATTAAATAAAATCGATATCTATCGCACGACACGAATTCAAATACAAGTGATCGTCGCGACACAAGAATAAATGCGAATTAATAGAAAATTAATAATTCAAATTGATTGTTTATTAATTTTTCATTAATGATATGTATAAAGATGTTCAATAACATGGTATAATTTGAAATATAATTTGTACTCACGCTCACGTCCTCTCCTGCTTCGACAAAGTACGCCATGAAGCTGTCACGCTTTCGATTATCGAAAGCAACGTGAAGTATCGATCTGGGCAATGAATATGGTACTTCGATCGATGGAATTTTTTCCCGCGGGATCTGTAACAGAAAGAGCAAATTCATTAATTGCAATTGACAAACAGTCAGAAACTAAATCAGAAATAATAATAAATAGACAATTCAATTTGAATAGAAAATCATAACGGAAATGAAACTAACTCGACTTCTATGGGACGACACGAATCAAATACAAATGATCGTCGTAACACCAGAGTAAATCCGACTTAATAGACAATTAATAATTCAAATTGATTGTTTATTAATTTTTCATTAATGATATGTAAAAAGATGTTCAATAACATGGTATAATTTGAAATATAATTTGTACTCACGCTCACGTCTTCTCCTGCTTCGACAAAGCACGCCATGAAGCTGTCACGCTTTCGATTATCGAAAGCAACGTGAAGTATCGATCTGGGCAATGAATATGGTCCTTCGATCGATGGAATTTTTTCCCGCGGGATCTGTAACAGAAAGAGCAAATTCATTAATTGCAATTGACAAACAGTCAGAAACTAAATCAGAAATAATAATAAATAGACAATTCAATTTGAATAGAAAATCATAACGGAAATTAAACTAACTCGATTTGTATGTTGTTGACTATAGACCGTTCGTAGAGCGCCATCTAGCGGTAGATTCGGAACTAAATTTGGCGAGTTGTTTGAGCGTTTTGCCGCTGCATGAAATGGTGCTGTACGGACGTTTAGAAAGAGCAAATAATTCGTGCCGGAATGTGCATTGCGTCTTATAAGGAAAGCGGCACGAATCATTTGCTGCTGTACTGAATATCCAATACTCGTGATTTTTCATCAATACATATAAATATAATGTGTCAGGGAATAAATAATAAGCACCTAATTTCTGGCAGAATTCTAGAAACTAATTCTCATCGCATAATATTCACATTGTAGATATTCAATTAATTGGTTTAACAATTGAAGAATTTTGAAAACATTTTATTCCTGAATATACATATTTAATCGTCGGTGCTGGCAGTCTCGTCGGTGTCATATCTGATGTGGACCATCAAGTATGGCAGATTGGCACAAGATGGCAGTAACAGTAAAATCATACGGAGAAATGTTCTCAAATAAATTATTTGACTGACTACTTCAAAAGTAAGAAATTCGTCGATTAGAAACGATGAACAATCGAATGAATATTTCCATTGTATTCAAAACCAACAAAATGTACAATCAGTCAATATAAATGTTGTCGATATAATGGAAAACTAATTTACATTCATGAAACAACACAACAACCTACGTTATCGACATCCGCCACAATCAACTGAAATCAATATTATATCGCACAAAATAGAGCATATGTTATTCACGAATTTATAACAGTCTCCGTATAACTAAATAACTCACAGCCAAGCCAACAAATTATTAAAATCCAAAAAGGCCAGGATTTCCGGTGCCCGATCAATTTTAAATTCTGGCGGTTTTCGCGCCACAAAGAGTTCACGTTCTCACCGATATGTGTCGCGACAATAGTACCGGACATACTGCACCCGAATTTGTACCGCCATATTGTCTCTCGCTTGCGAGGAAAAACATTGTGGTCACGTTGCCTAGTTTTCCAGAAAATCTATGGAAAGTTGATTGTTCGGTGTGCCCGGAAATACATCGTACCCGCTCGCAGGACGAACACGCAGGATCAGAAAAAGATTTACCGTCGAACGACGCGTAATTACACAGGTACGTCGACCATTTTCCCACGGACCTCGTGTTTGTTGGATTCGCTTAGCCGCTTTCTTTTATTATCTTTTACTTGCCACATGAAAATCCTGCGTTCTTCAAAACATGCAACCCCAATACATAATTCACTTGTTCCCTGGAGAGACATCATTGCTACCTTGATCGTGAATGATTTGAATGTAACACATGACTTATACGGAAGCTAAAGATGATTTTCTCGGGTCGTGAATGCCCGGTCGAGATTTAGCTGACCACAAATATACGGGTACATACATAATCGGAAGACAGAAATTCGGGTGCTTGGGTCGATTCGTTTCATATATCGGGTGTCTCCCGAAGAATATTGTTAGATGTCAAGTATTATAGACGAAATTTGGGAATAGCGTGTTTGTGGAACGTTCAACGGCCGTTAACCCTCTCGCCGTGATTAGTATCTCGTGCACGTTTTATCGTGCTTTTATTATACACGTTGACGTTGGCCGCCATGCGGGATACAGTGTGTAGTTGCACTCAGAGATTGAAACAAGTGATTTGATGAATTACACCTGAAATTGATGACTCGCTGGAGATGTGATTCTTCCTTTATTGGTCCGAGCGAGTCGATGCCCTTTAATTATTAGTCAAGATTGAAAACAACACGGTGCACGACATGTGCACACGTGGAGACTGTTCCACACAACTATGGTGGCCGATGTTGTTACCTACATCTACATCTGTCCACGGACATTTAAAGGGTCAACAGACTGTGGAGTCGCTTTTAGTTACGTGCTATTTCTAATTGTAAGATACATCCGTTCGGTATCCCATCGCCTAGCTTTCTATGGCGGTTGGCCCTGAATATGGCATCGGCTATTTCCGTATGTAAGTGCTTCCCGAGGAGGCATCGTTTAATTGTCCGACGATCGAATACGTGACAGAGAGAGGTTACCCGAAACTGGGGAATTACGATTTCGCTTTTACTAGGAGCCATCTGCTACTTAGTGATGGCGTGATTTATTAGACAGCGGATCTTCATGCGAAATAAAACTTAACACATTACCGAACGGTGATTATTGCATAATTTAGAAAAATCTATGGTACATGACTAATAATTTTTTAACGGAACCTTCAATAGCAACAGCAATTTTTATTGTGAACTAATATGTCACTTTCTATAACGTCATCTAATGGTTATATTTAAGATTGCAATGTAAAAGAAAATTTCTATGTTTTCTTTTGGCACAGCACAATTATTGAAAATCCTATTAATAGGCTTCCGGTAGCTAAAGTGTTAAAGTGTTATTTATTTTCTTTCTTAACCTTAATACGTTGAACAGGTTGAATAGCTTTTCATCTAGAGTGTTTCTATACGTAAATACGTGAAACAGCTTGCGTAAAAATATCTACGTATAACATAAATTTACCTCGTTTAATGATAAAAATAAAGAATATTCAATTTGCTTTTCCGTACCTTATTTCAGTATTCGAAAATGAAAAAATTAATTCTACCTCTCGATTTCGAAATCGTAATATTTACCTAAACAGTATAAAAGTGCAGACAATTTCTTTTATGTTTATGTACGTATATGCTACATAAAGTTTTACAAAATACCAATGTTTTTTTATATAATATTTGCTACCCTCAGGGTTTCAAATCCATTTACCACTCTCTCCCTCTTCCGCTCTCACTAATGCCTAATTTCAGCGGGGCCCACAGTTTAGATATCACGTGGAAACCTTTTTTTCTAATGAAAAATATACAAAATACCAATGTATTACTTAACAATTATAGGAAACCCCTAATATTTATACAAAAGCGTGTAAATGTTAACAAAACTGTTATCGGTAAATTGCAGTGGAAGTTGCAATCGCATCGCGCTAACTGATAAATCCCGCGAAAGTCTTGTCGATTTGAACTGGACTCGCGTCCGTACTACCCGCGTGGCAACAATTTTCCAAAAGTAATGTTAATACAACCGTTTCAGAATTATAGAAATTAATATAAATGTCTCTTTTTAAAACGAAATCTGTGAATAAGATAGGAATTATTTGTATAATTACACGAATTAATTATTTGCCCCTTGGATTATGGAAAATATAATAGTAGATAAACACGCACGCACGCATACACACGTACGCAAGCACAAGGTCCAGCGTACAATCGATAGAGTTCAGTTGAAAGATTTCTTATGGCTCACCTTGAATGGTTAGTGGTTATCACATCATACGTATCTATTATCAATGCTATGAACACAAAGTAGATAGGACCCAAACATCGTCCAAGTTACGGTAATCTACGGAGATAAACACTCTACTCCATCATCCTTCACGAATATTAGATAGTAAGGGTAACGAAGGGCTCCTAGTTATCGATCGACTTAATTATATTTATCTAAGCATTAACTGTGGCACATAACAATTAAATTAGCTTCACTTGTTACACACACACTGTGTTGCTGCATTGTGATATTACAAATACAATAAATAAATATATTATAATAATATATTAATAAATAATATATTAAATATATTATACATATGCATATACTTCATATTATCATGAACTTCGCTTTTTCCTTCGCTAACTGCGACCAATAACAATTTCTAAAAAAAATTATGTACACATTAGCTCGTAAACTAATCCTTCTAACGTCTGAAAAAAGACTCAAGCTGCTGGCTGTAATTTTGAAAAAGGTATTTTGTAGACTTTATACATCCACTGTAATGCTACTGTTTGCATCACCAAAAATATATGGATATATAATATTGTGGCACGATTAACAAATTAGTTGTAATATAATTAGCTGGTACGTCCGGTAATTATATAAATTAAATTAAATCAATGGATAAGCGAGGGACCTGTGTTACCCTTAATTTCTTACATAAGCAACACACGCGACATCTCATTTATCACAGTTAACTTCATGTTAAAAAGATTAGTTTCCGCTTTCGACCATATACATTGTATGTACGTACTGCTACTCGAGGATGAATGTTTGCAACCGAGTCGGAGATATTTAGCCATCAATATTTCATGATTATTGCGGACGGTGAGCGAATCTTATTCAAGTGTTACACAATATTGTCACAGCAGTTCAGTTTTACATCATCAATTTTCTACCACGTTTAATGCGTTCATCCCTCTCGACGAAACCTTGACCTTTCCCCTTTCTAATCTTCCACACATTACTTCTCCTTCCTTTTCTGTAACAGGAAAATTCTGCTTAACCTGCAGATCAACAATCCATCTTCAACTTAATCAGTTTCCCTGTTGAATTCAATTGCTTTTTAAAGCATCTTTGTAATGTCTTGTATGATCACAGATTCATATAATGTGTGTACATTAATACATACAGTGATTCCCACTAATATTCGGACACTCTTAAAAACACCGTAACTTTTCAAATATTGGACTATGCGATTTGAACTTTTCTGGAAAGCTAGAGCAATTAGTTTACTACAGGATGTGATAAGAAATTTAAAAAAAAAATCCATTTGATCGGAATTGTAGAGGAAATACTAAATGTTGCATTTTACAACTTTTTTATTCGGGCCTATATTGAAATTTTGAAACATATGTTTCGTAGATCTGTGTGGGTTATATGCATTGTGAAAGTTTCATCGAAATCGGTTGATGCGGGGAAAAATGACAGTCATTGAAAGATGTAAGAATTCTTAGATTTACTGCTGTTATAGTCCGAAAATCGTGAAAATCTGCAATTTTTACCATCTTTAAACGCTTGTAGCTCATTGCAACGTCGACCGATTTTGACGAAATTTTCAGGATATGTTTAATTGAAACAGATCTACAAAACGTATTGTTTAAATTTTCAATATAGGCCCACATAAAAAAGTTGTAAAATGGATCTTTTAGTATTTTCTCTACAATTCCGACCAATTGCAATTTTCGAAAAAATTTCTTTTCACATCCTGTAGTGAACTAAGTGCTCTAGCTTCCGAAAAAAGTTTGAATCGTATAGTCCAATATTGAGAAGATTATCGCATTTTTTAGAGCGTCCGAATATTAATGGGAGTCACTGTACATCTAACGTTACAGAAAAACTCCGTTCGTTGATATGTACTTTACAAGCGTTATGAAGAGTTACGTGATCCACCGCGTGTGCAATATAAGTTTTCGGTGGAAAACGTGTTGGAAGGTAGCATGTATGTATGTAATACGGTTTCTCGACTGTCCCTTTCCGTTCCACAGCTTTCATCGTTCTCCTCTTGGTTTTCTGGTTCTCCCTCCTCTCACTCGATTACTTGATCATTCCGTGCGCAGGTTGGACATTCCAAGAGCACGTTGAACCACGGTCACCTTTGTTTCTTGCATATCTATGCGTCTTTTAACGATCTGCTTCGGCAAATTCGCTAGTTGGATGAATGCCTCCCTCCGTCGAACAATAAACCAATAATAACGGAACAAATTTCGACTCGAAACAATCTGAAAGTTTAAGACCGCTCTAAACAAGACGATAACTTTTTGAATATTGTACTATACGATTTGAACTCTTTTGGGAAGCAATTAGTTTACTAAAGGGTGTGAAAAGAAATTTTTTCAAAAATTGCAATTGATCGGAATTGTTGAAAAAATACTAAAAGTTGAATTTTTAACTTTTTTATATGTGGGCCTATATTGAAAATTTAAAAAATACGTTTTGTAGATCTGTGTCAATTAAACATATTCTGCAGATTTCGTCAATATCGGTCGACGTTGCAATGAGCTACAAACGTTTATAGATGGTAATAATTGCAGATTTTCACCATTTATATTGCCG
>CM052297.1:11627457-11641652 GCA_028455765.1 Lasioglossum oenotherae | reverse complement strand
TACATATTTCATTCCTAATATTCATGCAAAAATTAACGCGAATACGGGCGAGTATCGTTACTATTTCCTACTAACCTAAGAAATTAATTTCTTAAAACCTCTTCGTTCCACGCGTACTCGTCATCGAACTGTACCAGAAAAAAATAAAATAACTTGCTAATCTGCAATTCTCTGCTAATAAATTTGATGAAACCATAAACTACATATTCCGTTCCTAATATTCATGCAAAAATTAGCGCGAATACGGGCGAATATAATTAGTATTTGCTACAACATACTTAAAAAATAAATTTCTTAATACTTCTTTGAGGAATATTATTTAAACATTTCCGAAAAATTGTTTTATAATTTTTTTCATATCTTCCTAATGCTTCTGCACACGACTATTATAATTAGAAATCAGTATTAACGTTCTAAACAATAAATAATAGGTGAAAAGTATGTCCTTTATATCGATGTACTTTCCATACTGCTACTTTCAACCTATGCCACACTTAACAATAACTGATTTGAGAAGTAAACTTGTCGATTTTAGCTTTTACAGACATATGTGTTGATGTAAGAAACAATATTAAATGCCTACTTCATGTTTGATTTTTTGACTTTTACACTCCTAAATCGGCAGTTTGGACCACTTTGCGACGATTCAATCACTGTAACTAAAGAAAATGGTACGGCAAGGGGTTAAAAATGTTTTCTTTTGTCTTTATGGTTGATTCTTCAGATGGTTGATTCTTCAGATCCAGAAAAATGAAAAATAAAATGTCACGTTTAAATAATAGCTGTCTGTCGTTTATTAAGTACATCACGGTGCTGAACAATGGTTGTCAGTGTTTCCCTCTCAACTCAATTTGTATTTCCTCCAAGGTCTTTCCCTCGGTCTCCGGCACGTATCGGTAGATTAGAATCCAAATGACAGATGTGATCGCAGTAAACGCCATTATGGGCATGTACGTTCCGTACGATTCTTGCAATACCTACGAACAAGGCGAGAAAACTATTACTCCGTTATGGTGGTCAACGCGTGCCTACTTTATGAAACGTTCGATTTCCTCCGGCGAGAGGAAAACCGGAATTTAGGTCGTTCTCAGGAAAGTGTATTGCAACCACTTTTATCGTCTAAATTCGGATCTGATAAAGTGCTGGGGAGACGTTTTTGCGCTGTAGACTTATCCCTCGAGTAGTCAAATCAATTTAACACTCCAGAAAGCAGAAAAGCATGAGACTCCTGCGAAATCCGGGGAAAATGTTTCTCGGCAAAACTGCGTGTTCGAGTCGACCGAAAATTTATTTGGCTACCGATATGATGCACTTGCTCGTCGACGATCGATTATGCTTGTGGTGAAAATCTCGCGGATGTTCGAGTTTCTTGAATAACAAGGAGAGGCCACAGTGGTAGGGTCGTCGATTTTAATTAAACTTTTCCTGGTCAATCTAAAGAAAAAATAAGCTGATCCATATCCAAGCATTTTTGACAATACGTTTTTATGTATCAAGATAATTAACATTTAATTTTATGATATCCAGAAGCTTTCATTGTTTTCTTTTTGCTCTAGATTCGCCAGAAAAAGTTTAATTAAAACTCTGCTGGAAAGTACGAGGTGTAAGTATTAAAAAATAGCGAATGAGATGGAAGAGGTAAGTTAGGTCAGGTCTGGCTAGGGGGATGTTTAAGAATTTACAGGTGCGTTCCAGTCGTCACTAACAAAGAAAATGGCACACCTGCATATGAGCGTACGTCCACCTTTTAAACGTTATAGATAATTCATTTTTCCAAATAAGAAGTGCAATTTCAATCTAAATGAAATTATTAATATTAGGTACGTTATCTCATGAAGTGTGTCCTTTCTATAGCAGATCATTCATTAAATCATAAAATTTCTACTCCTGGCAAATTATAATGATGAATCTCATTACATGAATACGGAAAAATTAAAAGTAAATGAATTAAATGAATTACATAAAAATAAAAATGCATATATCCTTCAATAAAATCCGAAATAGTCCTGGTAATTTAACTGTCGTAATTCTAGATGTAAAGTCATTGTGTGTGAAAACTATTATAAAATT
The DNA here is from genome assembly GCA_028455765.1 of Lasioglossum oenotherae. Lineage (NCBI taxonomy): Eukaryota > Metazoa > Arthropoda > Insecta > Hymenoptera > Halictidae > Lasioglossum > Lasioglossum oenotherae. Next base: position 11,639,582 of record CM052297.1, on the reverse strand, counting down.
TAAAATCGAGAGGAAATTTTATAAATTTTTCAATTATATATATATATATATATATATATATATATATATATATATATATATAGTGAAACTAAAAATTAAGGGATTTTTACGTAAATTTAATTTAAAGTCGAGAGAAAATTTAAAAATTGCAATTAATTTTATCCAAAAAAAATATTAATCTTTTGAATAAAATCTAGAAAGAAAAGGAAATTCAATTTTCCTTAAATTTAATAAAGAAAATAAAAAATAGTACTTTTCACCGGAGTTAAACACAACTATTCCCCTAAATTTTCATGAATCTTAATTATTTAAAGTTAAATGAATAACCCTTAGCACTCGAATGGCGACTCTGGGACACCACTAAAATTGCTGTACCATTATCCAAAATATTGTTTAGATTATTAAATAAATCGGTATCTAATCAATTACTAAACATTTAGGTACTGTATGAGGTAGTTATACCAAGTTCATATATTATATAATACATATGTAAAATGTTAAAAATCATAGGGAATGGAAATATTCTAATTCGAAAGAAATGTTTAATTTTCGAGTTAAGATATTAGGTTGTAAATAAAAAAATGCAGTATTTTTATTCCTTTGTTTTAATTGCAATTTCATACCAATAAATATGTACCTTAATTTAATGAATTATATGTCATTTCAAAGCTTGTTTTACGCTCTATGTAATTATGCTTTCGATATTTGATTTTATTCAAATTTTTATTCAATTATTTGACTTCTATTTCAGGATGTCAAAACACGATTTTGCCAATATTTTTTTCTACGAGTTCAAACTGGGCCGAATATCAACGAAGCATGGGGCGAAGGAAGTGACAACGAATGCACAGCTTTATATTTTCAAATAATATTGAATTCTCTGTAAAATTAATTGTAATACTATTAAAACCCCTTCAATAATATTAAAATCAATTCTCATAATAATTTAATGTTACTATTAAACAATATTAAATTTTCTACAAAATTAATTTTCATACTATTGTTTTATTAAAACAATTTTAAAAACACTTTAATTACACTTTAAAAACATAGATTTAAATCCTGCATTTCTTTCTTTACTTTCTTTACTTAATAAAATAGCTTCGAGTGCAAAGGGTTAATACCTTGAATAATTATGAAAGCCTGATATTCACCGTTTCCGCCAAATATCTTCCGTCGGTGGAGGTACGTATAAGAAAATGCGAAAGAAACTCGTTTTCGAAAGCCGTGGTAGGTATGGCGACCCATTAAGGATTAAAATTTCCCAGGGGTGGTACGCGTCCCGACGCGACCTAAATTACGCGGGCCGCTCACGAATCGTTCGCCGCGTAAGTGCGTCATTACCAGTCGCGCAGAAACCTACCTGATAGAATTTCACGACGGTGGTCGTGGTGAGGGCGTAATAAAGGGAGCAAAATATGGCCGCGGGCACCTTGACGTCAACGTGGAAGATCTCGCCGACGTAGGCGAGTGGTACGGGGTTGAGAGCGAGGCCGTATCCGAGAACATAAATCACGAGGAACACGGTGGGTACCCAACGGATCCTGGAGACGTCCTGGCCACTCGAGAGAAGGCCGAAGAAGACGGCTAGCGTCACCAGCGACAGGACGCACACCGGCGTCGATAGAAGCAGTAGAAGTCTTTTCCCTAGACTCCTCACCAGTAGGACGCACATAGCGCCAGCAAGCACCAGAGCGCAACCGGTCAACACTATGCTGAAGTCCGTCGATATATCGAAGCCCGCTTCCTCGAATATGAACGACTGGTACGCTAAGAGCGGCGCCGCCCCCGTTAAAGTTAACGCGCTCAGAACTATCATCGCGATACCGAACGCTTTCCGATTCTGACGTCTCCTCCACGTCTCCTTCAACGATTTTGTAAATGTCATCTCGCCCCCAGAATCCTCCGTCGCTACGATCCGTTTGATCTCCTCCAGCTCCTCCGCCACGTTGTCCTTCCCCAACGCCCATTTCAAGGTCTTCTCCGCGGATGTCAGCTTGTTCTTCTTCGTTAGGAACACCGAGCTCTCCGGCATCCACACGAAGCACACCAGGAACAGCAGTGGAACGGACACCGCGATCATCGACATCGTGAACCGAGACACCGAGAGACCGATCGCGTACGCTAGCATCATGCCCGTGTTCAGCAGCACCGCCATCAGAGTACCTGGATAGCAGGGACTTACTTTCGTATTCACTTTTCGACTTGCAATGTTGAAAGAGTGGCTTTTCGATAAGTTATTCGGCAATCCGTAGTCATGTCGATGGGAATTCAGATTCTACTACATAGATTAATTGTGTTTTACTTGTCGAACCATGTCCACAATATCCACAAGGTTATTTCATAATGCGTGAACGACGTTCGAAAGCTATTGTTGATAACACTTCCAGATCTGCGTACTAATTAGCTCGTCACGCATTTTGCGTATTCCATGTGCTTTAAATACAACTACTATTGAAAGGTGAAATTCATTTTGTTATCAGAACACAATTGCAAACAGGTTACACAAGAACACGAGACATACAGGATTGTCCAAAAATTAGTCCCAACGAATTTTCAAATACTTTCAATAATCGGATAAAAAAATGTGTTGAACAAAAATTGATCAGCTTGCAATCAACTGCAAATTGTAATATTAAAAATTCTTTAAAAATTTATTTCGACGAAGAGTCGGTCATTCTTATTTTGAAAATGACACTGTCCCTTTTTAAAAACCACGCTTATATTAAATTGCACTAAAATGGAGAAAATAATTTTTTTACACATTAGCGCGACAATAAATAAAAGCGTGGAGCGCTAAACTATATTGACGCAATCTTCGTAGGCGCTCCACGCATCTATTTATTGTCGCTAATGTGTAAAAAGATTATTTTCTCCTTTTTAGTGCAATTTAATATAAGCGTGGTTTTTAAAACGTTTTTTTATATATTTTTTTATTTATTGTATATTACGATAGGTGACCTCAACACGAATTCGCAGGGTTATTTGAACAAATAAAACGATTGCCAATTGCAAGCTGATAAATTTTTGAAGGTGCTTGAAAAATCATGGGGACCAATTTTTAAACCATCCTATAATACAAATAAATATAAATAAATATTGTACTAACGAAAACCGATGCAAATTAAACAATAAAGTAGGAGTTTCAAGAGCTAGAGAAAATAAAGAGTGAAATGAAAAAAATAATACCTAAGGGTCCTCGTGTCCTTTTGCTGCTAACTTCACCGAGGTACATTGGCATGACCGCGTATGTTATTCCACAGCCGACGCCGGCCAATATTCGGCCGATATAAAGCTGAGGAACGCTGGCTGCTAAACCGATCAAAATCCAGCTGGCAATCTTTGGTACTGTGGCGCACAGTAAAGTTCCTTTACGGCCGATTCTATCCATCAGGAGGAAGGGCACGACGGAGCCGAGTCCTACGCCCACATACATCAAATTCACCACCCAAACTATTTTGTCGGAGGACACCTTCAAAGGGTCGTCCTGTTCGAATTTTGGTAAAATAGGAGTACTCCATCCTTCGTGTAATCCACTGTCAATGATCAACAAATTACCTAGTCGTGACGACGAAGCGTGTTTCAATTATTCTTATTAACTCGTCTGTAGATCATAGTGTGGCGTTTCCTATACTTACATACGATCCCGATCAGTATTTGCCTAAATATTTCGAGGTTCAGCATGTTTCTCATTTTGCTACTTTTTATTTCCTAGAGCTACGAATATTGAAGAGGTCGAAAACTTCCAGCGTATTCATGCGAAGGAGAGTGATCCTTTTCATTGGTTCGAGTAATCGAGTTGATCTAAAATTTGGAGAAAAACATGTCCTTTTTATGTAATTCTTACAGATATTATTTTAAAATGGTAATTAAGTACGAAATAAAAAATCAATATTTATTATAAAATGTGTTTTAATCTTATCTAATATATAAAAATGGATGTTTGTATATATATGATTAATAGACTTCGAAACTGTTTGACCGATCAACATGAAACTTGGCACATATATGTATTTTTTCATGGAGAAGGTTTTTACACGATTTGTATTTTTTTCTTTCTTTTTTTTGTAATAAATAAATTAAATATCACATATTATTTCGTGAAGCAGTGTTTTAGTATTAGGAATAAATATTTCTTTCCCTCCCCCCCATTTTTGTAATATTTTTCGCGACAATATTTACGAACAGTTTACCCAGCGAGCAATCAATTAGGTGTATTGCAAATCACATTTTTCCGGGCGAGCGATCAGCAGAAGTTAGAATTCGTTGAGCTGCAGAACCCATTTCACCGAGAGTATCGTAAACAGGTAGTATGTGTCGGAACAACGATTCCGGTTTAGTCTCGAGCAGAGATAACGGAAATAAAGCCAACTAAGATACCAACAGGATCCTCTGATATGTATCCCTTGGCTGGTTGTGCAATAGGAACGCGCATACGGCCATGGAAACGGCTGTGCACGCTTGTTTTCGCGCTTCGAATAGTTGCTCTTGCTTTGCGACGTTCGATCCTTTGTTATGAGTCAACGGTTTATGACCGAGCGTGCGTTACACACTTTATTAGAACGCCGGCACCGACTTTTGTGTCGCCGAGAAGTTTCAACGATCGTAGTTCATCGGCTTTGTCCTAAAACGTTTGCAATGGCGTCACGTAGTTGTGACAAAATCGTTTTGTGCTTTGCCTGAAGAAAATCGAATTACTCTTTTTGAAAATACGATTACGTTTGGACATTTTAATCATTTTTATTATGAAACTTGTAGTAACGTATTCCTGACATTTTTCTGATTGAAACGACTCCAAACACGAAGCAATTTGGATCATATTTATTGTTTTAGTTTGCGGCTTCTGTTCCACACAATTAATGCAATAAGCAGTCGCGAAAATGTTGCACTTCCTTCGAGGGGTGATTCCTGAGATTATTTCAAGAAAATTTCTTGTTTGCGAAATTGTTCTCCGAGGCTTTATTCAGGAGTTATTTACGAAAAACGCGGACCAAACAGATCACGCCTACAGTGGGCGGATACCGGCTCAGCGGGGCGTGTCGCCGAGCTGTAGTCGCGTTCTGGTTGGTCCGTATTTTTCGTTAATAATAACTTTTTAACGAAGCGTCGGAGAACATTTTCGCAAAGGAAAAAGTTGTTGCACATGGCCTTAGGAATCACCCTGTATAATACTGTCCATGATTTTGCGAACAATTTCTTGTACAGTCTGCAAAATAGAGGCACATTAAACGTATCTTCCAAATGTTTTAATTTTTAATATTTTAATTCGACAGTATGTCCAGGAACCAGGACAAACGTTTTACCTAAAATTCACTCAAATTTCAGCCAGAAGCATGACTCCGGCGCAGACTTGGTTGCAAAGCGACAGTTTATGACCGACGTTATGGTGCGCGTGTTATTGAGAGACGGAAGCTCAACCAGCCAAGTCCTTTAACCTGGATTTACTATAGCCCGGTCGTATGTTTTCATCGCAACCAATTTACGTATCCTCTGTTGTCATCGCGATCACGTTCGCCTGACGTTCAACGCGATAGAAACCGTGGTAGTATTTTCAATATTCTTTCCATTCGCTTTCTCGAAAACAAAGAGCGCCGATGAATTTATCGAATAGCCCGAAGTCGGGAGAACCAACTAATGGGTTAGTTATTTATGAATGTTTTGGGTTAGTGAGCTGATGAAACACGCATTGCAAACAGCATTGAAACATAGCGGGGCGTGCTCGAATGCGATAAATACTTTGGAAAATACGCGATTGCCGCGATCATGCTGCACTTGATCCAGCCACTAATTTTAAGTTTGCTGATTTATTATTCATACGTTGTTTATCGATCTCGCGAACAGCGCGAGCTGCGATTTTAGTCACTGACAACCGTGTGGTTGTCAATAACGTGACGATTCAATATGTCTATGCGTTACTGTTTAATAGGATTTGTTCATTGTTGCCCCCGTGATTACTCGGTGGGACGATAAAACGGGATTAGCGACATGAACTCCCGTGGAGACTAGTGTCGTCACATTTGTTTATTTCCATTGTTCGGTCACGTTCAATTAGTACAATAACACGCGTAGCTCTTGCACTAATTTTTTTAATTTAAATTTTAAAATACAAATTTCATTGAAATTCAATGGTTCTCGCATTCAACTTTTCACCGCATTCTTCTAACCAAGAATATAACATCTTGCTCCTATTTTATTCCTATTGTTTTTCGTAGAATGTTCACTGTTTTTTTTTTCGTAATTTCGCATTTCGATCTGTCAATTCGAATCACAAAATCATTTATTATATTATTATTGCTGTTAATATTAGTGCGCGAATTCCGTTCATTATCGTCGGCGCGCAATTAGCCGTTAATTGCCGATGAAATAGAACGCTCGCTCGGTTATCGGCGAATTTCCATGCTGAAAAGATCAGTGCACCCTCCGCAACCGCGAAACTCCGGCTCTGTTTGTTTCGCCGCGAGAACGATGCTCGATTCTCGATAAATTTCTCACTCTTCTCCCCACCCCAACCTCTGCATCGCTATTCCATCCTTTTTTTTTTCATCTTCCTGCCAACCCTTCTTTGGTTTCCATCGGGACCGCAACGAACTGGAACGAATCCACGATACACCACCGAATTTTCATTCTTCGCTGGTTCGCGACGAAATAGAGGCGCATTGTTCGATTCTCGCATAAAATCGAAAGTACTTCGGCGCGGTTAGAAATTTGCGATGCCCCAAAGTGAACATTATTAGGTTGGCAACTAAATTCGCGACCTTTTGTCTCGTAATTCTTTGATTCTATCTTTATAACCTCATTCAGTGACCATTCCTTTTGAACTGTATATTATCGGAAAGCTCCGAATTTTGCGATTAAATTAATATAAAATACTTGTCCTCGTTAGAGATCGGATACGCGAAGCTGAGATCGATTGTGAGTGGGAGAGGAGAACACTCGAGTTGTATTAACACACAGTTTAATGAACATAGTTATACAGTATACGCAACCATAATGAATGAATAAACGATACGCGATGCGATTCCGGTACGACGAGAACGAGACGGGTGTACCAGACCACCCGTACCACCCATTTATACACTGAGATAAAAATCCTGTCGAAACAAAAAAAATATATGTTGATTCGATAAGATGTACTATTGAATAGTGCCAATATCATATGAACTTATTTTAATATTTAATACTATTGAATTTCAATAGCAAAACTCACTTCCGCCAATCATATAGGCCAATAGCTTGACCATCAATGTTTTCAAAAAAATAAGATATGGCCTCAAACCAATTCCAGTATAAATCAATACATTTCTCAAATTTTTTTAACAACATATCTGATTGAAGGAAAAAAAGAAATATTACGAATAATAATATACGGTATTGAATCAAATACTATTTTCAATCATTTCATGATAGACAATTCAAATACATCACGATTTGCTTCTAAATTTCATACTATTGAAAAGAATACATTGATTGATTCATCAAAGCAAAAAATTACAATAACACGTGTGTTATTGAAGTAACCACTTTTTGTTCTCAGTGTACATATTTTAATTCACATTTAAACTGTGAAAGTGATCAAGAACAAAACGGAGTAATTTCTACTCATTGTCAGTTAGAATTGGTTCGTGTATTGTATTCGATTTACTACTAACCAATTAATTTCGCTATAATTGTAGCATTTCTGAGGTATCCAGTAAACAATTTCTAATACAACGAGAACGTTGCTGTGTCCGATTGTAATATGTCTGTTGACTGGATGAGTAAGGTAGGGAAGAATGGGTGTCATCGTCATTGTTCACGGGACTCCCCTCTTTTAGATCAAGTCGGTTTGATCGACTCGATGACTGTCCTCTTATTGGCCTAAACGATACACTCCGAATTCTTAATGAAACGTTCGCAAACACCTCGATCGAGTTAGATTGTTTAGTCAGAAAAGAAGTGTGCGTGTGATTCGAATCGAATCGCTAAATCACTAAACTGCAATTCTTCGGATCTTCATGTTCAGTAGTTATTTTATGAAAAGTCTCGAGGAGAAAATAGGCTGGTAAAAGAAATTCAGCGACGCGACATTTTTTTTAGAAAGTAAAAGGATGAAAATTGGTGTCCGCGGAAAGATATTGCGCAATGATTGATCAAATTATAGGTTTAAGCGGCTGTGTTACACTGTTAACGCGGGACACAATTCCGTGCAACAGGTTCCAGAGAATTCGCGCTACGCACGTTGCAGCTGCATAAAAATATGTGTTCCATGAAAGCTACATTAGCAACGTGAACAATTACTTAACGAGGCAACAGACCGTAATATATTATTGTATTGTATTATTATATAGATTAAAATTTGTTATATGACAGCCCACAATCGTTGTTTCACTTTTCCGTGAGGGTTTTGTAATAAGCTTCGATGTAAGAAAGCCTTGAAAAGAATGGTAAAATTGTCTAGTAAAATTTTTTAGTTTATTACAAGGAAACTACAACTTTTAATCTAAATTACTGTTATTTGCTGTTTAAGCGTGCATATTTTTTTGCATAAACTTCCGCAAACGTAAGTCGATTACGTCACGAAGAGAGCCCATGACTCTCACTCTGACAATGATGAATTACAAATGCAAAATAGTCGATCAACTTTTTTGTAATCGAACCTTTTGTAAACGATCTGAATTTTTTTTGAAATATTCAAAGAATTACAAGAATACTGTTTCAATGTGCGTTGAAATACTTTCGCGAGTGTCTCTGTATGTATCTATTTGCAATTTGTTCACACTTGACACGTACCCGTAGACAACAGGGCGATAGCAACAGTGGCTCACGAAAGTATTCGAACGCCTTTTAAAATAGAATAACTTTTTTATAATTCTAACAAACGACCTGATTTTTCCTAATCAATTAGAAGCACTGGTTTATGAAATGATAAACAAAAATAAAGAAGTCTATTTTTCAACTTTTTTATTAGGGCCCTTAAAGAAAATTTAAAATATATGTTTTGTTGATCTATGTTACACATGCTGAAAATTTCGTCAAAATCGATTAACACACACACACACGAGCTACAAGCGATTAAAAATGTTGAAAATCGTAGTTTTACACGATTTTTGATCAGTTTCTGCTTAAAATCCACAAAATCGTACATCTTGCGATGCGTGTCGTTTTTTCCTGCGTCACCCGATTTCGACGAAATTTTCAGCATGTGTATAACTAACATAGATCTACAAAACATATATTTTAAATTTTCATTAAGGGCGCTAATAAAAGTTTTAAAAAATGCCTTTTTTACTTTTGCATGTAACTTTGTAAATTATACTTTTTTGGTAAATCTTTTTTGCATATCATTTCATAAATCAGCGCTTCTAATTGAATAGAAAAAATCAGGTCGTTTGTTACAATTATAAGAAAGTTATTCTGTTTGAAAGGACGTTCGAATGCTTTCGTGAGCCACTGTACGTGTTAGTTTTTTCGCGAATATATTTTTAAATTGTACAACATGGTATGTAGAAATGGAAAAAAATAAAACATCGAGAGTGCAGAATCGCAACAGGATGTAGTACATAACAAGTGTGTATGAAGTTTTACAGTGACGATTGTACTGTATATCTGTATAATTCCGTTTGTCTTTTGCTGTGAATGCCGTGATTAAACTGTAGATTGCAGACAGCGCTCGAAACAGCAAAAGCAAAATACATAATTGATACGATAACTGTTATGTAAGTGCAACCGAAGTGTGGTACAAAGTAACATTGCAGTTACGTTGCAGATAAGACGAGGATGATTCAAAATACCCTATAGCCTATGCAATCTTACCACTCGAAAACTCCAAATTAATAGCGGGTATGTATTGCTATACTTTATACTTAAACATGGTATGCTGTACCATAGATAAAATATTACGCGTACATTTATACCGAAGAGCGATTACTCTTACTTAACAACTCATTATGTACAATCTTGTTGGCGGCATGTATCTATCTCGTTAATATGCGACTGAAGATACCTGTATATGTAAATCCGGGTGTTGCATAGAAACTGCGTTAGAATTTATCATTATTTATGAGAACTTTCACGCTGTGCCATTCATCGGGTCTACTACAGTAGCTAGTGTTACGAAGAAAGTTCGCAGATTTAATAAACACATCATTATGTATCCTAATCATTCACGCGCATCGCATAACTGATTTGATTAGTAGACAGCGGCGGCGCACAGTGGGCCAAACCGACGAAACAGATTTCGTGTCGATTTCTGTGTCAAAATCAAAGAACTTCCGATAGAAATGAGATAGAGCGATGAAATTTTTTTAAATATGGGATAAATAAGGAGATTATGGTACGAACGTTTTTTAACCTGGAGGAAATTTGTTAAACATGTGGAATTTCAAGAAATCGATTTTGCAATATCCTGAGGTCGTAGAAAAATTTTGAGATTAGATTTGAAATTCTTGAAAGTTTAACAAATCCTTTCAAGGTTAAAAAACGTTCGTACCACAATGTCCATAATTATCCCGTATTCTGCAAAATTTCAACTTTCATTTAAACAAAAATTCATCGCTCTAACTCATTTCTATCGAAAGTTCTTTGATTTTGACACAGATTTCGTCGGTTTAGCCCATAGTGCGGCGGATCTTTGTCAAACTGGAGTGAAATAGAAATTTATTTTCTTTCTTAATATATATGCACATATGTTTGATAGATTGGCAATAATGTAACAGAGTTTTTCAATTCTTCTAATGTTTTCACTACTGATTAAGAAACAGGCTCCAAAATCATTTTTGTTTTATTAGATCTAAAGACTGAGAGCTAATTTTGAGATATCCGTGTCCGGTTCGGTTCGGTTTTTCGGTGAGGATACCTCACTGTGTGCCGAAATGGAGAAGGGGGATACCCGGTGAACGAGGAACAAAAAAGTTCAATTAAAATGAAACCGGTACCCGCTGCGCTGTCCGACGAAGACCGGATCAACGACTCGGAGATGTGGGTTACGTTTACGTGGCTTTAAATCATCGTGGAACGAAAATTTCCCCCAAAAAACGGCAAAGGAAAAGCGACGCCAAAATTATTCATTCTTGATTCGCACAAGGTGAACGGCGTCTCTGAACTTCGGGGACAACGATTTGTCATGATCTTGGATCCACTCCAATTCGGATGAATTTCAGGTAGATAGATCCTGTTAAATGTGCTTTACGTGTGTGTCGCAATTCGGACACTGTCTTTGAATCTTGATTTTACGGCTATAGTTGTCAGAAAATGATCGGCTAGGCGATGTCTTTGAGAAACTGGAGTTTACCCAATTTGATAATGAACTGAGGTACATACTTAGATGTTGCATCTTTCAGGTTCAACTTACAGCTTATTTAGGTGTGATCCAAGATCCAAAGTTTGATCGCACAACGTGGGTTCTGTGAGAGCATGCAAGGACAACTACATACATACATATCTATTTAACGGGCCAACTGAGCATCTCGGCTCTAGGCAGTCCGCGGCCGGTTTTCATATTCGAGGACAGATATTATCGAGTGTGTCCGGACACGAGTATATTTCGATCACGGGATATCTGTATCTAGGTCCCCGCACCAGTTTTCCAAGATACATGAGCCGTGTGCTCGAATCGTTTCTAACATCCTTTTAACGCCCTGAAAATTATGCAACACGCGAGCACCAGTTTAACCCTTTGCACTCGAATGCTCACTCATATCATCATCTCAAACAGTTTTTAAATGATTCGATTCTTCTGTATTCTATAAATTGAATAAAATAAAACTACAAATGTATCATCAGAAAACAGCATATGTACAGTAGCGGACAAAAGCTTAAGACCGCTCTGAAGAAGACGATAACTTTTTTAATATTGTACTATACGATTTGAACTTTTTTGGGAAGCTAGAGCAATTAGTTTACTAAAGGGTGGGAAAAGAAATTTTTTAAAAAATTGCAATCGATCGGAATTGTTGAACAAAATACTAAAAGTGGAATTTTTTACTTTTTTATATGTGGGCCTATATGGAACATTTAAAAAATACTTTTTGTAGATCTGTGTCAATTAAACATATTCTGAAAATTTCGTCAATATCGGTCGACGTTGCAATGAGCTACAAACGTTTATAGATGGTAATAATTGCAGATTTTCACCATTTATATTGCCG
>CM052297.1:11538918-11627357 GCA_028455765.1 Lasioglossum oenotherae | reverse complement strand
AAATAAGTTCATATGATATTGGCACTATTCAATAGTACATCTTATTGAATCAACATATATTTTTTTGGTTTCGACAGGATTTTTTTCTCAGTGTATGCGGGGGGACTTTACATGCAAAAACTTGAAGAATAAGAGGTGTAAAAGAAAGATTAGTATCAGTATTCAATTACATTGTATTTCGATTACACTCACGATTCGCGTAATTAGCAATTAAATGTAATTCAAATACTGTGTATGTAAAATGCAATGTAATTCGTTAATCAATTAGAATGTACATATTTCAATTAACACAACTCTGATCGAAGATAAGGAACAAGTTCCTTGTATTAGATAAATATTTGGTATACACTTGAGAGGACTGCTTCTGAAACAAAATAATATTTTCCTTCTGCGACAGCAAACACACGACCCAACAGGTGCTTAGTATGAATAATTGTAGGTTCGAGGCTTTCGCTGTTTGTATCGCACACTACTCGCTGTTCAGGCTACCAGGGGGTCAAATAACACGTTGATACTGACACAGTACCTATTATTCGACCCGTTTTCGATCACGGACAGCGCACCGTGTCATTCGACCGACTGATGAAGCTATCCGCAATGTTAGAACCCGAAACGCGTTGGGATAATTTTTCTGAAAAGATGCTGCCGATGGCTGGAAACTCCAACTGCGGGAATCGCGTGATCAATCATGCAACTGTCCGATATGGTTGAAGCTTTGTATGCTCGCACTTGAATAAACGTATCCGCAGAATTTATTTATTTGTTGCTATGTTAGAAACCCATTTATTAGTATTAGATTACGATTACACCACACATTTCTGTATAAGCTGCTTCGTAGAACTTTTGAATACTCGCTTGTAGTTTAGCATTTATTTAATTCTTCTTTTGGATCTTTCAAAGTACATATTAACAAGCAGTTCGAGAAGGAACAAAAGAGAATTGTCGAAGGAAGACAGTAACGACGCCATTAATGTCTTTTCCGTAGCCATTTGTTCCCGCAGAAGGTGCGATTAGGCGTTTAGAATATACCATATGTATGTATCAAGATTCACGTACACGTCCCGAAGGTGACGACGAAGACAGAGCCGTTGCTTGTGCTTGTGACACGTGTCAACGATAGTAAATGATAGCCCCATGTCGCCTTCTTCGTACATGTACAGGAGAAAATCATTTTTGATATTTTTCTTGCTACCCCCGAAGCCAGACAACGTATCTATTATTATTTCTAAACACATCATCAAGAAGGAAGGAATTGTAGATTCACGATTCACGGTGCTTGGTTCAATTAAAGAGCTTGCTTGATTCAGAAAAAAAATCGACCTGTTTAACAGTGAAAAATCGGTTGTTTTACAATATTCTAAACCGGGATATGTGAGAGACACCTGGGAAAATTAAAACACCTGGCAGAAGACTGTGAAGGGGTGGAAAGAATTAACATAAGTATAGAAAAGATAGTACAGGAGAACAGAATGGGAGAAACAGTAGAATGGTTTAGGAGTATAGAGAAAAAAAAGGATAGAAATAATCAAAAGGAAAGAGAGAGAGGCAAAATTAGTGGTGGGACAGTTAGATAGATCAACGTAGACTATAGACAATAAGACATTTGATGTGGCATGGGATATGGATGGATGAGTGGAGGAACGGATGTATGGAGGAATAGAGGGATGAATGACTTAGAGATTTGTAATCCAAGTCCAATTTCTTGGCCGCGAGGCTGAAATAAATAAATACTACTACTACAATATTCTAAACACATGGTCAAGAATGAGGAAATCGTAGATTCACGGAGCAAAAATGATTTGTTTTACAGTGAAAAATCGGTCGTTTCACAACAAGCTAACACATCCGAACGCATCGCATCGTCCAGCTTCGGATCGGTATCGGCATATCGGCTGATCGAAAAATATTTTCTTCGGCCGGCTGGTTACGGAGAAACTAAAGGCGCCCGATCCCGAGCTCGTTATCAGAGTGTTATCATCGTGTGAACGCCGCTTAACGTAATCGCGCCTGCGCAATCGCGAGCGGTTCCGGTTGAACTGGTCTCCAGAGTTACCTGGCCGCGTGCTGAAAGCCGCGGCTGTTCCGCAAACCGCAGTATGTACCCGCGCGTCAGTCACTGTTCGAACGGATAGAAGACCGCCTTCAGGTATCGTCAGCGAGACCATTTCACGCCGGACCACATCCAGTTCTCTCCTCTTCGCGGTTGAAACTTCGGTTAGCCTCTCTTTCCGTCTCTGGGTTCTCCCCAGCTCGAACCCTTTGACCGCCGCGCCGCGCCGGGCAATTTTTTCAAAGATAGCGCCGGGCTCTTCAGGACAGCGAAGGCTACACAGATGGAAGAGAGCATGGACGTAATCACGGTGAGTCCCGGCCATAAAGCCCCCTATACACGTTGAAACACGTTGCAATCTGGTAGCTCCTAACTCCTAAACCCTCATGATCGGACTGCGGATCTTCTTGCAAGATAGACATTGTCGAACTGGCAATCAAAAACGATATGTATACTCATTCACTTGTATACTTCTCTACCCATTTCTGCCATGAATGCATAAAATCCGTTGTCGACTCATGATGTGTACATGTCATTCACATTAGAACCAGCTTCTTAACACATTGCCGACCGGTGATTATTGCATAATTCTGACAAATCTGTAGTTCAGGGCTAAACACTTTCTAATAGAACCTTCAACGGTGACAGCAATTTTCTTCAGTGTGAACTAACCGGGAGAGTTAAGTCACCCTCAATAACGTCATCTAACATATAGTTTCATTTAAGATCGTGAAAATTCTATGCTTTCTTTTGGTACAGCACAACTATTGAAAATCCTATTGATAGGCAGCCGGTATAAGGTCTAGCGTAGACGAACATTTGTCTACCTTCATCTGTTATTATTGATAACAGTTGGGAAACAATCGGACATCTTGAAGAGCGTGTTATCAATGTCGAGGATGCAGACGTCTCGTGGAACCTGGATGTTCCAACGTGTATAAAGGGCTAAGATTAACCTTCCAGACCTTCGAGGTCTGTTTGCCTCTCGTGTCCCGTCTTGGTGTCCCCTGGAATTCCCCCAGAATTCCCCTGGCCCGGCGTGTCGCAATCTCTTCCGAGCGAAGAAAGTTCCACAGTGGATATGTATTGCTTTCAATCTCTCCGCTTCGAATCGTTTCGAATCTTCGTCTCCGAGAGTAGAAGCGATTTGCCTGTGAGAAAGTTAGCAGGGAATGGTAAATACATATAACGTATCTCCGTTTCTCGTGTTCGCCGTGCGATCATTTGGTAATCGTGAAAAGTTACTCGAGTTCGAGGACATGGTTTTCGGCTTTTGGGGAGTTTCTTTCGGTGAAAATTGATTCGTTTTTCTCGGAACTTTCAGCATCACAGATGGAAATCTCAGACGCGCAACGTGACCGGGCGAATGTGCTCTACAGGCCGGCTCAAAGTATGTAACGTGAGCGGCAAGGAGAGTCGCTTACTTGTACAGACGTATGTGTGTACGTACGTACATAAATCGTGTGAAATCGGATGCTCTGGACAATTCATTCTGGAAATCGCCCCTGTCTTGTAACTCGAGCCACGCGTTCTGATGTAATTGTTGCGTTCGCGTACGCGTTCGGACACTTTTGGTGAAACTCAAATCGATGAAACGTGATATGTAATCGGGTTTTATCCGCTCATCGCGTGCTCGGCTGAGACGTATAATGGGGGTACAATGTATTCGCGCGTACACCTTTTAAAAACGAATAACTTCTTCAAAAATAAATATAATAAATAGCTAACCTTTTCCTTTTTCTTCGGACATTTTAAGTTTGTTGTCAAACTCGATACACTAATCGATTCTTACAGTGATTTACGAAATACATACATGTTTTAATGTAGTCTCCAAAAAAAAAAAAAAAACTGAAGCTGTTGGGTCGAATTTTGAAAAGGTTATTCGTGTTTAAAAGGTGTACGAATACTTTGTACACCCAATGTATACACGAAAACGTGAGTTCAGCTTAATCAGTTGATCAGCAGATGCAGAACATTAATCCATGGCTTGATTTGCCTTCGAATTTCTTGTGCAGCTACTGTGTTTACTTAAATAATTATATGATCATAAGTAATCCGTGTAAGTCTTGAACGTACTGTTAGGTCCAACCCATTACTCCTTATCCCTATCCATTGCCAGGTCGCATCGCTAACGTTCGCAATCTTTAGCTCGTATTCCCTCGATAGCAGCAACCTAACTTCCAATATCATATAATTACACTGTCCAACAAATTTCAACTTCTTTTATGATCTCAATATACATACTGTTGGGTCCTTCTTATAGAGTTCTTTGCGCTGATTCCGAATCTGTCCTTAGTTTTTCTCCTATACGCACGTCGTTTGAGGAACATGGCTTTGAAAGAAAAACATATTTTTCAACTTTAAACAAATATTGTAATGTTATTATAAAAGGTATTGAATTGTTCTTTACGGCAAAAGATTCTGTAGACTTTCCCGAATACAGTGATATCCAATATTAACACATTATTAATGTACGGGACGGGATACGGAGCGGCGAACGTTCTAGTGGTGAGCGCCACTGGTGGCAACTCATGTCGGGCGAAGATATTTTGCTGTCTGATTCGAAAAAAACGTCGACGTTTCAAACTTCAAAGAGGGTTTTCTCAAGATAAAAGTCTGCTCTATCGCGTGGTATAATTCGATTTTCCGCTAGACCATTATTTTTTAGATAAATTGAAAAATATCCTCAAAAAATTGGTGCAAAAGTGGTGTCTCTCCATCTCTAATGCTTCTTTAAACATGTTTAAACAATCATAATGTATTAATATTGGATATCACTGTATTTGGGAAAGTCTGCAGAATCGTTTTCTGCAAAGAACACAATTCAATATCTTTTATAATAACATCACAATATTTGTCTAAAGTTGAAAAATATGGTTTTTGTACAATAGCCATGTTTCTCAAAAACTGTGCGTATTGGAGAAAAATTAAAGACAGATTCCGAATCAGCGCAAGAAAACTCTATGAGAAGGACCCAACAGTATATTGAAAACAAATTTGACGTTGGATAATAACTAAATTCAAACGAAATTCGAAACGGCGTGGCGCGGCACTCTGAACAGAGATGACAAAGAAAAAAAAAATTCGAATACACAGTCACGGACAAAACCCACTACATACGTATTTACATAATTATAGTCTTCATGGATCGATTGCCAGTAGCGAAAAACATATTCGCCGACTTTGTGCCTAATAGAGGCATTATGTGGTCTAACAGGCAGCCTGAATGGTTCTCATGGAACACAAATGTGTTCTCTGTGTACAATCGGGAATGTTTACAACCGCGTCGACACCGTGTAATACAAACACTGTACACTGAACACGCGCTATGTATATCGTTATGTGTGTTCCGTAGCACATATTTACATTTTTATTAATTGCTCCGAGTCTCTTTTTTCTTAATTAAGATATTCGAGGAATCCACGGCCGGAAGTTACGCTTGCGAAACATTAATTAGTGAAGCAGGCTGACTGGCTGAAGATATGCACTGTACTATTGCTTGTTCCAACTCGGAACAATTCGAAGGACTTCTTCCTGTGATAATGTTTTTGTCTAAACGAGGCACAGTACGAGCACTCTTTATGTCGGCGTTCTCTTCGAGCATAGAGTTGCGTAAACGGACTCGAAACCATGCTGTTTTCTTATCTTGATCTATCAGCCGCTAATTTTCAATGAATTCGCTCGGGATACTCGGTTGAATTTCTTTAAAATTCTGTTTCACTGGCTCGAGAGTGTATTGCAGTTTTCTGACCTCCTTGGGAATCTCCTTTCTCCCCAAGCGAACTACAGAACTTTTCAAACTTCGATTTTAGCAACTGTTCTTATAATTTCGATATGAATTAGCGCAGAGCGTCGTGGACGTTGAAATATTCTTCCTATTAAGAATTCTGTGTAATTGGCCTAAACTCTGAACCATACGAGAATATGTATAAAGTTCATCGACAGAAAACAAATCAAGATAAAAGCATGGCGAAGAATAATGTTGCAGCGTTATTTTCAATAATTTCTTTGTTTTCGTTATCGGAGCGATTCGGATTGAATTAGTGGCTAGGCGCTAAGACGTTAAACCCAGTATATTTCACTGTCCTTTTGCATTCCTTATCGATTATCGACTCTGTTACTTGTAAAACGCTTCTCTTAAGAGCCGAGTATGTTCCGCATCGCTAAACTACGTTTCGTTGTTTCAGAATAAACAGTTCCTGAACAACAACAGCAACGGTGAACCAGAAACATGTCGGCTACCCACGTGCAAGTTGTAAAGTGGAGTTTTCCTGCGTTTGCACTGATAATTGGCCTGCTTTGGTACAAACGTCGCCGAGTTGACAGAGCTGATCCAGGTGGAACACCGGATTCGGATTGTAGCGATCGGACCCTCGTCGACTGCGGAAAGGAAACAGTTTTGTCGAAGAGCAGCTCGAACTTCTACGACTCCGATATACATATCGAGGAGTCGTACTCGCTGAATTCTTGCTGTAAATCGACGGAGGAGATCGTTTGCAGTCCCAGAAAACGAAGCGAGAGTCTCGATATACCTCAGAGGAAGCAGAGTTCGCAAACCGCCTTCACAAGATCGAAAACATCCTCGCAGGAGGGGGAAGCATGGTACAACTACGTGGACAATACTACATCCAGCAAAATGGACATAAAGCTTGGTAGCAATCCCAAGACAAGTAACTTTGAAACTATTGCCAGAAGCAGGAGCTCGTCCTCTTTGGAGGACGCTATGGACTCGAACGGCAAGGTGTTGAAAATATTCGAAAACGTTGACGAAGAGGAAGAGCAGAAGGTAGCCAGCGAGGAGAATTTGTTGAAGTACGTTGGCAAAGATGACGAGCATCAAACGAATAACGAATGCAACTATCATCAAAGCGAAGAGCAACCTGATACCACGCCATCCAAAGATTGCTCCAAGAGTCCCGCACAAGCATTATCGGAGAGAGACTCTGCTATGCACAGTCCAGTCTCCGGAGTACTGGAAGGCAGTGTCACCGATGAAGCCAGAAGCGAAGGGAGTGCGGACAGTGGAAAAGGTAAAATGAGCAGATTAGCTGTCCAACAGTTGTCTTCCGTTAACAATTCTTCCGAGATTTGAACAGGTTCTGCAAAAGTAAAATGAGCAGATTAGTATAACTTGATTAGACTGCGGATCTTTATGCAAAATAAAAATATTCCGCATCGATTGTAGGAACCAGCAGTTACCTAGGCGCACGGTAGTGCACCAGCCAAGTTCTCGCACTACCTCCTTTTACACGAAACAATTTAGACGCTTTTTAGAGGCTTATAACTCGGCACTGGAGGAAGATGGAGAGATGTAATTTCGTACACTTGTTAAATGCTACCATGTCTCAATATTGACGAAACGTTAATCTTCCAACATTAGTAGGTTCCGAGATATAGGACCTCAAAAATCGCTAAATTTGTCACTGACTGACTGACTGACAGATCATCAAAACCTTTTGAGGAAAAGTTTGAAATTTTACACCTTACAGGGATTGTATTGAAAAAAAAACATTACGAAATAGGTATAAATAGGTAGTAAAACGAACATGCATTTATTAATTTACTTAATGTCCACCTTAAAGATAAAAAATGTTTAGGATTTAATGAATCAGGGATAAGAGTAATACCTACTTGATAATTGATGAAATACCAACAAAAACATCCTGTAAACACGAGCCAAGTTCGTTAGCTTATAAATACCTCTTGCAATACTGAAAACAGCGTTTAATTAATTTTTACAAACGGTTTTTTCAGTATTGCAAGAGGTATTTCTAAGCTAACGAACTTGGCCGCATTATGTTTGATCTCACAACTTTTTACGGTCATAGGAACTTGGCTACTGTTTACAGGATGTTTTTCTTGGGATCCTTTTTACTGTTTTATATTTCATCCAGTTAATTTCTTGATAAATGCATACAAATCCGCAGTCAATTGATTAATTCTTCAATATTATATCGTAGTAAGGCGATTTTAGACGGAAGGAAGCTGTTGGTCATTAGAACGTAGAATGTATGCGCAGTGCGCGTGCGTTGGACAGTTTAAAATTTGGTACGAATTGCAGGTGGCAGTATCAAGGATCACCTGAAGGAAAGCACGATCCCTAAAACATACGAGTTCAATATACCACGCAAATTAGTAGGAAGATTAATCGGCGCACGTCATTGTTTTTTACAAAGTATACAAGCGAAGGCGAACGTGACCATATACTTGAACTACCATCCCTCGTCGTTAGATCTGCAGTTGTGTCGCATAACGGGTTCCTCGGAAGGGATTAAGGTCGCTCTGGAGATGATACGACAGAGGTTCCCAGAGAACAAATTTCCCCAAATAACCCTCGAGCAGATCTTGCCGTTCAACGATTGGCTAACAGAGTTGATGCAGTTATCCTTGGTGGGAGGAGTGAATAACGATGTTGTTGTATGTCATATAGTTAAACCAAATCACTTCTTCGTTCAGCTTCCTACTCACCCCACGTATCCGTACCTGTGGACCTTAGTTGACAATATGACAAAGTTATACAACACGACGGACTCGCCTTCAGTTCCAGAGGAACTTACCAGTACGTTTTTCTGTCGATCTATCGATCTATCTCTAAACAGTGGAGAAGAATTTTAAAACACGAAATTCTGCTTACACACTGTTCACATGAAATTGAACTTGTTTTCTCATACATTTTGAGTTTTAGCAATTATATATATAAAATTATTTTTAAAAAATTATTAAATCATTTAAAAACTGTTTGAAATAATGATATGGCAATTTTGACCAGCGCCCCAGAGTCACCATTCAATAAAAAGAATTTGATCGACATCGCTAGTAATTTTGTGTTTTGTCATTTTCAGAGGGCATGCTCTTAGTTGTGAATTGGCAGAACAGATGGGTGAGGGCGTACGTCGAGAAACCAGATCCCAATGGTGAACGGCATTTAGTGCGGCTGGTAGATCACGGGGGTTACTGGTATTTCAGTAGTGTAGAAATGAAGAAAATTAGGTCCGATTATCTCACATTGCCATTCCAAGCAATTGAAGTATTCCTAGCAAATGTACAGCCAACAAATGGTGAGTGCAACCTGTTTCATTGTCTTCCCTTCTGCGACAGCTTGTCTATCATGCTGTAACCGGTAACATTTCTTTTTCGTGTTAGGTAAGTGGAGTCAGGACGCTTACGATGTAGTTTTTTCACTTATGCTGCGGTACCGTTGGCCAAGCTCAAATCGAAGGCTACATCAACACTAGCACATATATTAATCTTTATCTTAACATTCAAAAGTATGGGGTAAGTATTTTTCTTCTTACAATTCGATATAATCTTCGAAATTAGCTCGTTGCGCGTGCATTACATTTCTGATTGATTTTTTTCTTCGCAGGTGATATCCCTTGCCGATGAATTAATAGTTCGCCAATTAGCATACCCGACACCGTTAGAGTGCATAGTTCATGAAGAAGGTATAAAGGTTCCGTACACTACGATATAAGAGTTTAGCCTTTATTAATTCAGTTGTATAAAGATCATCTGGTGATAATACGTGATCGCGTAATTTTTTTAGTCATTGTACGCGCGTATTCGAAGCGACTTTTTTCACGTTCTTCACGTTCGAAGTTTTCATGATTTCATACTTCGGCAATACGATGTAGACACTTTCTGCTAATTGTCGAAACAATAATTAATATCACGTAACGCGACGCGAACCATAATCCCAACGTTCCGATCAAATGATACGGTAGTGTAGGGAAGAAGGCGTTCCGAAACAATCTCGCCAAGTAATATGACGCAACTCACGTGATTGACACACGGCGACCGAATTTTTCATGTTGTTAACTATCTTAATTGTTATATTTTTCGAAAACGTAGCAATATTGCGCCTCACGCTTTTTTTCAAGGTTGTTTTTCGGTGGCCTCCTTCACGCCTCGTAGAAAACCTGATCGAAGCGTTCGAATTACAGCTCGGGCAGCGCCTCCTTCGGTGATCATTTGCTTCGATAATTAGTAAACCAAAAACGCGGTCGCGTTTCAGTTCTGATTGAAAACTACGATGAGAACGAAATACCTAACTCTCGAGAGACTGTTACCGAAGAAACGCAATCGACGGTTGCGTTATGCATACTTAGGTACCCCGTACGCAGACTTCGATCATACCTTTGTATATAGTGTAACATTACGTCTTCAGTTATAAAGTATTTATAATATACCTTAATAATAATAAGAATAGTAAAAAAAGGAGAAATATGAAAAAACGGATAGGCGCTTTATAGCTAACTCTACACGGTGATAACAATGACGATGAAAATTGAAGATAGTTAATTTGTATATTTTATATTTCTCAAACACTGATAAAAAGTGATTACATTATTAACAATCGCAGACGAATCGGGAAATTCGCTTCTATGTGACACCGTGATTACCTATTACCGGCAAGCTTACTCATTGGAAAACTTGAATCATTTAATCGATTAAGCTATGCCAGGGAAACTTCTTTCGTCTAATAATGCCGGAAAATCTTATTTTAATTATTCAATTAATTCCTTCCTACTTCACGTTGAATCTTGATTATTATTTAAAAAAGAAAGCTAATTATGAGGATCGTATGTCCTGAAAAATTGGGATCGCTGTAGTCCCAAATTGTTAATGAAACTCTAGTATCGATATTATCTGTATAATTTAACGTTAGAGGCTTATATCTTGTATGAATATGTATACGTTGATCGGTTTAGCCGAGTTATATTTTTCAACAGTAAAAAGAACAACGTATTATGTAGAATTCTTTTTGCTTAATGATAATAATCTTCTTCTCTTCTGGTTACGCGGCAAGTAAATTGTTATTCTTTTTTCTTTCTATATCCCGGTTGAAGTGTCTTATAGAATGAAATATGGCTTTTTAATCAGTTCACTGCTATCGAGCAGACTATGAAAAGGCTGATAGTCTTTTGGTAACGATATAACATTTATATTTCATTATGTTACGTCCAACGAATTATTTTCGTCGGGTGTTTACGTTTATTCTATGAAACTCTAAATTACGCGGAACGAGTCGTAGCGTTATATTTGTAGGACAAAAATACCACCGTGAGTGTGACAAAAATCATAAAAAACTCATGTAAAAAGTGTGTGATTTGTAACTTGTAACTGTACACCAGAGCGAAGAAAGGAAAACACATCTCGGAAAAAAAAATGTTACATGTCAGTACCTATTGTTGTCGATACGTAATCATAATAGAAATATTTGCTTGGGGATATACATAAGATACAGTTATTAAAAATGTGCCGCTCATCATTCGATCGTATGTGTGTATGCTTCATGATAAACGTTTTAGATTGATCAGTACAGTACGTTACATGAATGTGTCACAACAAAAATTGTTACACAGAGATATTTTATTTTTAATATTGAATATACGTTTCTGATCAGAAATAGTACAATCAATAACTTTCGTCACATTCGTCTGTTATAACTAGCATGCTCATCGTGTGTGAGGTACATAAAATAATGGCTGACCGCAACATTCAGATCCATTCGTATTTCTTACAACTTCATTTATCATTATCTACTAAATTAAGCCCATTTTGTATATACCTCAATGTGTAACCTCTGGCATTCTCATTAAATTTGTATCATTTTAATTACCTGATTTTATTTCCTATTCCGAACTGGCTGGATTCTACTGTTTTACAATGATAATGCAAGTTGTAGTTCAAAGAATAAAATCTTACTAGTAGACTGCGGATCTTTAAGCAAAATGAAAATGTTTTTACATTGAAAACATCCTAATATAATAATACATATTATTAGAATTTCTTCATAAATGCATAAAAATCTGCAATCTAATTATAAGAGCCGCAGAAAATGTTCAGCGGATTTTTCTACGTAACGCAAAACGTTGACTTATTGTTACTAAAATAAAGACTATCAAATATTTTTAACTGCTACAAATGATTCTTACTGAATCCCTTATAAAGAGAGTGGGAACAGTGCATTTTTCGTTTAGATGCGCCTGCACAGTTTTTTTTTAGATGCGCCTGCGCATTTTTTGTTTCTATAGACCACGGTGCATTATACAGGTATGCCGACTTCCCTTAAAAAACTGAGGCAGATGGGTAGCAATTGTCTGGTCGCCGCCAGACGACGCATGGTCGTAGGTACCGTACGTGTGCGAATCAGATTCTGTTTATTCGGGCGCGTGTTGAATACACACAAACTCATTCGCACACGTACGGTACCTACGACCATGCGTCGTCTGGCGGCGGCCAGAGAATTACTACCCATCTGCCTCAAAATTTCAGCCATCGAAAGCCTCTCAGAAATTGGCGAAAACATACACATGTATATGCAGAATCTAGACCAATCTAGACCTGTCTAAACCAGAGACCAAGAGAGGAGAGGATATCTCTGTGTAGACGGCTACTGACGGCTACGAAATCATGTACGAATGACGAATATTGAAACATATTGACCAATTGACCTAACGTGAGCAAAGTGGAAATCTGTTTTCAACTTACAAGATATGCCAGTATTATTATTATTTTATAAATACTACAAATGCTCGTAATTATAAATAATGGTCTACACAGTTTGACAGACTAAATATAAACATTTTTTCTACGGTAAACGGTAAAGAATGAGAAAACGTAAAGAAATGTCAGATTAACGCATAGCGAATATCTATTTAATTATATAGTTTATATTTTGTTTATGAACGTTGCGAGTAGCTGTTACGTTACCGGTAAGCGAATAAATATGTAAACTCTATATACTTACAGGCTGAGGTTAACAAACGCTATTTTTTTTCAAAAATGTATTTTAGATATTTGCAGGTATTATTTAATTTTTATATTGTCAAAATGAAGCGGGCACGAATAAAGGCTACTGTTACTGTTCCGACAAGACGGAAAACAACGCAAGAAAATACCATTACGGAATCTACAACTGCAACCGATTGCACTGAGAAACTGAACAACGATGTTGATGATACTTCTTCGGTATCTGAACAACAAATTTTAGAAAACAATGTCGAGGAAACACAATCACAAGAAATCACAATAACAACAACAAAACGAATAAAACATGAAACAAACAATCAAAATGTTCCATGTAAAATTGATGCTAAACACAGTTCTGATGAATCGAGGAAAGAAATTATACAACCTTCGGGAAACACAAATACAACACAACTTGGTAAGTTAAATAGACAACATAATAAATATAATAACTACAAGTATAGGAATGATTGCTAGTTTGTGGTATCCAGGTTCTCCCACAAAATTATCACAAAACCGATTAAGTTTCATGAGACCAACGCCTAAATTAGACAGCGGCGGTAGAATAAGGAAGAATAGCATACAAGGAAGTGGAGCTAGCGCAAGCGAGTCGGAAGATGAGAGCAAGAGAATAAATTATAGCACTGCCAGTCATACGAAAAACGATTCAGTTCAGACAGCAGAAATTCCTAAAGACATAAGCGTTAGTAACGCTAAAGTATCTAGTTTAACAAAATCAAAAGCAGGTCAAAAGAGACGTGTCTTAGTTTCCGAATCTGCCAAGAAATTAGCTGACGCTAGAAAAGAATTTAATTTGAAACACGAGAACAAGATACCAGATAGAGCCAAGCTTACTATGTACGATTTAATATATTACAATCCTGTTACAAATCCTATGAAAAAACCTAAGGAATCCGAAACAATGGCAAGAAAACTTTTGACATGCCAGTAAGTATCTCATTAACTAAAATGCTTAATAGTTCTCGAGTTAACACCAACAAAAATGTTGAACAACTTTTCAGATCTGAAGAACTTCAAGAAGAGGAAGAAGAAAATGAAGATGATCCAGCATCTGCAATGCCTGTACCACAAGTAAAAGTCGGACCGGATGGTCAATTAATAATAGACGAACAAAGTCTTGTCATAGAGCAATCCAATGCAAAAAAGAATCGTGAGATATTAGCGAAGGAAGCTATCGTCGATGATGATACTGGCGGTGGATTCTATAAAAAACGTCAGAAAAGTAAAGAATGGCCCAAATGGGAAACTCTAAAATTTTATAGAGCGCTAAACACAGTTGGCACTGACTTTCTATTGATGCAAAGTCTTTTTCCAAATAGAACACGCCAGGAAATTAAGATTAAATTTAAGAAAGAAGAGAAGATAAATCGAAATCTAATAGAAAAAGCTCTTGAATATCACCAAGAGTTTGATATCGAATTACTAGAAAAATCATTGGGTAAGTTTTAATTTGATATATGTACCAACTAAATTATAAATCTAACTTGTATTTTTAGCTTCGTTGGAGAATTTCGAAAAAGAAGATTCTAATACGCAAGAGAAACGACAGCAGACGGAGTCGAAGGAAAAAATGAAAAAAGTAGAGAGAAAACGAAGAGTCAGTAAGTTGAAATGAATTTTTTAAACTTGACGAATTATCTAACTGTGTTATATCCATTTGAGAATGAAACTTTTCAAAATCACAGAATTAATACTTTCAGGAATGGTAGCAACTAGTATTGCGCAAATGGATGCGTCAGACGAAGAAGAATGTTCAGATTCAACGGTGCAGAATGAAATTATAGAAGGTGATGATGAATACCAACAATCTCTTAAAAAACCACACAAAAAAAAAACGTAAAAAAATTAAGGAAGAGAAGAAAACGTCGGAAGAATCACCGATTGAGACGGAAGATGTTGAATCGTTAAGTGTATGTTCCGGTTTTGATAGTGATACGGAAATTTATCATGTACGACCAACTAGATCGGGAAGATTACCGAAAGTGAAAAAGTTGCAAGGACCGGACATAAATACACTTGACAATGAGAGAGTAAATTATGACTCGAGTGACCAGGAATCTACAGTATCGTCAAAAAATACTACAAAAGATAATTCTACTAATTCGGAAACTAATTACGTAAATTCGGTGAAAACAGTGATACCGAATATTGATCAAGTGGAACCTGGATCCTTACTTATTTTATCAAAAGAATCGCCAGAAGAGCCTGGTAAAAGCGTTTTACAAGTTTACATGGTTAGTTCTAATGTTAACTCTTCAGAAAATGTCGAGGAACAAGCCCCGACACCCATAAATTTACCACCAGAACTTTTAGCAACTGTAACAACTAGATTATCAGATACAGAAGCGATTACAATTAAAGAAGAGTATGAATAATCGAGTATAAATAATTTTCTAGGGTATATAATATTAAAAAATGCAAGTCATTTCCCATAAATCAATACATTATCGCATACCTGATCGATAGTCATAATTATTATTATTCTCATCTCACTATCGATACGCTATAGCAGTAGGAAATGAATTTTGTATAAAACGATATAAACTAAAATTATCATAAACATGTCCTTTTTTTACATAAATAATACTATGACCTCGTATACAAAGTGTTTTATATAATTAAAGAAAAGCTCATCACTTACCATAAGTTTATACATTGTTGAAGTTTTGCTCATGTATCATGAAACATCCTGTATATACGATATTTGAGTTTATCTCCATTAAAAACGAATATTAAATTATCATGTTGGTTTATGTGCGAACATATATAGTTTTTGTTATTAGATTTGTACATGATATTTACTTAGAATATACAATAGGTGTATGAACTTCAAAAATTTTATTTATTTTTTTATAATATTTTGCGTTGAAAAGAATCGTCTTTTGGTATGACTTTTGTATGTGAATGGAGAATGACGATTAATAAAACAATGAATGAATATGAGATTTGACTATGATACTTCAATAGCATAATTCTAATGTATCACATGGTATCCACTTTGAACTTTCCAATGCATCCCACAAATTATAATCTTGTTCTATTATTTCCCTATTAAGTTTATCGATATCTACAGGAACGGAATGTTCTGGAAAATAGGTAATGGTCATTTTATACGTTTCAAGAATACACTGCATAGGTGCTTCGTTCTTACCAATTAATTCTAATTCGTCTTCTTCGGGTTTCTGATCTGATATATAACTGTTATATCCATCGGATGTAGGTTCGCTTTCGTAATAACCTTGCTGCCACGCGCTATAACTGTTCCAATACGACGATGTATCATAATAATTATAAGCATCTGAATTCATGTTTGACGCTGGATAATCAGATGATGACTGTGGTGGGGTGGACCTGAATTAACAAAACAAAATGAAATATTAGATACATTCTAGAATTCCCAACTAAATAAAAAATGATGAGTAAATATTTTGTATACCCTGATATTTTATTCCAGGGTCTAGGGACAGCGTTACAAATTTTTTAGTGATTTCGTTCCTAGTCCTCTATATCCATTCATGGTGACTAAACTATTCTTCTGCTCTTCTTCGTTAGCAAATCTGACAAAACCGTATCCTTTGCTGAAACCTGAGCTGTCCAAAATTACTTTAGCCGTTCTAATTGAATTATATTTGGCTGCGAATGCTCTGTATAAAGAGTAGTCGTCTACATCTGTTGACAGATCTCCAACCCAAATACTGAATTCTCTTTCCGCTGCTGGTTTTCCTGTTGTGCTAGCATGATTCAATCGAAATCTTACAGCCTAAAATATACGAAATCAGTATGAAATTAGAAAATGTTAATGTTATAATAATATAGATACATGATTCTTACCGGATTAGAACCAGGTATCACTTTGCCATTTAATTTATGCATTGCGTCCAGTGCCATTTCATCGGTTGGAAAATGTACAAAACAATATCCTGCTGGTTCACCAGTATAACGATTCCTCATTACTTTAACAGTTTGCGGTTGTTCTCCCATTTTGTGGAAAGCGTTCATTATAAAACTTTCGGTCATGTATGGTTCTAACTAAAACATTTATAAAACATACAACAGAAGAATTAAAGCACAACTCGAAAATTAGTTTTTACAATAATAAGATATGTTTCTTTAAAAATAGGTAACATTTACTCACTCCACCCATCCATAACTGGCACAATACCATTGGTCCTGACATTTTCTTGTTTATGATTATTGGAAATTAACAAAACACTTGGAATTCTATCATGAAACATAAAATGCAATTATTTATTCGCGATTTGAATTATTTCGATAACGTTGTGTACTATCGATTTTCCGCATTTAAAACAGAATCAATGTCGATACAAAAATAGCATAGAAAATTGTTCAAAAAACCATATGTACAGAAAGTTTTTAAAAATCTGCAAGAGGTTAGAATTACAATTTGTATACTAAAAATAGTATGTTCTATGTTCTGGGCGACTCACGGTGTATTCCGTGGGGAAAGAAGTTACATGGAAGGAACTCGAATCTGATTAGTTATTAGATAGACGTAATTTTGCTATTGGTCAACGAGAAGTGAAAGGATAGACTGGGATAGACCTATCGTCCAATGTATTTTTGCAACCCACTTTTCGGGGGCCACGTAACCCCATTACTATTTTCATTTTGCCTATATATTTACATGCAAACGAAGCGATCCAACGATTCAGAACAGATTCTGGTATAAACTCGTCGAATATAAATCGAATCAATTCTTTATTCTTTACTTATCATAACATAAAAATATATTAAATCTTTCCAGAGAATTTGTAAAATTTATTGAATATATCTAACTGTGTCTTGAGAATCTCTTGCATAGAAGTTGGCAAAGTTCGAAATAGCAATGCAATTCCATGTCGATCGCATATACTAATTAACAAGTATATGCAATTCTGTAGAGACGTCTGAAACAGAAAGTTGTTTTATATAAATTAATAATTTGTCATAAATGCATAAAATTCGCTGTCTATGTAGTAATAACTTCATACAATATAGTATATGTAAACAAAATTACCTTGACCGGTGTTGCTATCGATGATTCTGAGAACAATTTCAACAAATCTGCTATTAGATAAGGACTTAATCTTGCCATATCCTTTTTGAGCTTTATTAAGGAGCTTGTGAACCTGTGTAGAAAAAATTAAACGAATGAAAATAAAAATATATTTTTCAGTTAAGTAAATAAATATAAAAATGTAGCTTACTTCTCTATATCCAACGCGATACATTTCAACATATGTTCTTCAGATTTATCAATTTTATCTTTCGATTTACATACAACAACATTTAATATACGTCGATACAATGCTAACAGCGCGGGCATTCTATCGGTAATTGAACTTGTTTTCATTTTTAACAGTACGTTACACACTGTTAATGCATCGTTACATGTTAATATTGTAGTTCCTTGCAGCGATTTTAAACTAAGAAATATACTCGTGTCGATAATCGTATCAGACAAATATAAATGCTTGGTAGCAAGAAGATCGTGTATTAATTTTAATAACATTGGCCACAATTGATTCGGTACGTTTAATACCTGTATAGTTTGTATCAACTTATTAATTGCAGTTAAACGTAATCTATTCCTATCGTTGGACATATTTATTTTCAGTATAGAGTTCCACATGGTACAAACATTTTCCAGGTCATTTCGTTCCACATGCGTGATTGCTTTTACCTGTAAAAATTTTAATAATTTCAACACCTGTACCATTATATCTGTGTATACTGTATACAGTTACGTACCATCTGATCGTGCAAGTCTTTCAAGAATTGCTCAAGTTCTAACGATTCGCAAGATTCTAATAAAGGAAAGAGTACATCCACGCACGGATACCTGAATAAACTCCGCCATATTTCTTTTATAGTTTGATCTTCGATTTGAAACATCTTTTTATTTCGAAGAACAACCACAGCCAATTTTAAAGTTTTTTGTATTATTTCATTCTTCTCGCTTGCAATATTATCGTTCTGCCAACAAACAAACCGTCCATTTAGTAATTGAAAAAGATATATCCATGTTCTGTAACAATTATATTTACCAAAAATATACTCTGTAACGTTCGCTGTACTAGATCTTTTAGTTCTTCGGTGATATTTTCGTTGGATACATAAATTTTTAATATCGAACTTAATATGTTTATATCCTCTATTTCTGTAATAGTCGAGGGTAGTGATTTTATTAAAATTTTGCTTAATTTTCTCTCCACTTTTCTCATTATTACCCTTTGGTCGACGTTTAATTTTTGCTTAACATGTTCAACAGATTCTAACAAAAAATGCAACGTCTTTTTAGAATTTTTAGAAGCGTTTATAAGTTCTTTAAACACTGTGTAAGACAGGCCATTTCTAAGCGATAGCTCCAAAGTCTTTTGGACATTTCTGGTCAGTGGTAATTGACATAATGACACTGGACCAATGTACTGGAATATATCGATGCCAGGTTTTTCTAAAAGATCTGGAATAATTTATTTTTAATGAACATGTGTATGTGTGCAGATCACTTTCTACGTATTTGTATGAGAAGAGAAAATACCTGAAAGCATTACATCGCATAAACTAATTATGTCATCATTCTGAGAAGACTCCTTTCTGAGAGCGAAGAAGATCATGAATGTTAACGATCTAACATTAGCATTTAAAAACATGAGAGGCACGTGAAGCAATAATTTCAAGTACACTTTCATTTCTTGTAACAATGTACTCTTTATTTCAACCCATTCATCTCTTAACAAGTCCTCCTTCATACGTACTACTATTTCGTTTACTTCTTGGTTATCGATATTTTGGTCTTCCAGCAAAATTGTCTGAGGAACAAAATAAATATTATTTAATCGCTCGAATAATGTTTCGCATAAAACACTTACGTTTACTCTAGCAAAATATTGGCACATAGATTTTGTTACTCCTGTGGTTAGCAAAGTTTCCATTTGTAATATAACGCTATTCAACAAACACATCGACAATCTTTTGTTCTCTTGTAAATCATCTTTATGTAACACTTCCACCCATTTTGAAAAATTATCCTTGCTAGATGCAACCTCTGCTAACAATAAGTCTGTCACTTTTGAAATCTGTTTTGTAGTCAAGAGTGATATTACATCCGTATCGAATTGTAATATAGGCTTCCAAGAGTATTTCAAACCACCTACTAAGTTGTTAAGTTTAACGTAAGATTTGTCTGATGTATTCTGGGACATTTTAGTCTGTTGCAAAATAAGTTTATTCTGAAATGATATTGCGATAATTAACTAGAAACGACAGAAAACTTTTGAAACAATTTACGCTGATAAAAATAATGATAACTTACCATAATATCCTTACAATTATCTTCGCCAAAATTTGTAATTCTTTGAATCAGTTGTTGCCATTGATCTTCCAATATTGGAAAACTCAAGTCTTTGGTAATACCTTTCGGTATGTAATATTTTAAAGTATTTCGGGCTTCGTTCCATGAAAATATCGCACGCAGCAACGTCACAATAATCTCTTTGTTGTAATTCAAATGTAAAATTCTGTCTATCAGAAGCGATAAAATGTTTCCCAAGTCGTCGATAGCATTTATAAATTTTGTGTGGAAAGTTAATGTCCCTGTATGCTCGAAAATGCAGACTCCATTTAAAAATGTAACAAGCAAATCAACTATTGCTTGCATAACAACTACAGTTTTACCTGTAACAAGTTACAAAC
Source organism: Lasioglossum oenotherae (assembly GCA_028455765.1). Taxonomy (NCBI): domain Eukaryota; kingdom Metazoa; phylum Arthropoda; class Insecta; order Hymenoptera; family Halictidae; genus Lasioglossum; species Lasioglossum oenotherae. Next base: position 11,606,839 of record CM052297.1, on the reverse strand, counting down.
CATTTAGAAAGATATTTTAAACAGTATATAATTAGACTGCGGATCATTATGCAAAATTTCTTTCTTCTTTTAATTGTCTGATTAAGCTGATACCAATACCGTTGTCTTTAAATCTTTTTAATATGTCCACAGCATAAAACCTGCAGTCTAAGTATAATTAATATTGTGCTTACATGTATCATTGGATTGTAGCAGTTCCATGCAATCAGTCTTCAAGTGATATACCAGTGTCCTTAGTATACATACACTTTGCGAGTTTGTGATGTTACTTACAGACTTCATAAATACTTCTTTGAATTCGTATGGAAAAAACGTTTCGAATTTTGTATTCAATCTTAGATTCTTAGACTTTAAAGCTATCATTATCGAAGGAATTAATTTTTCCTCTTGTCTTAGATGTACAACAGCGTTCATAATAGATACCATTAAATTTGTATATTCTAATGTTGGATTTCCCTGAAACGCTTTTCCCAGTATCTCTTGAATTTTTCTTTCGATTAGAAGAGGATTAAAAGAACAAAACTGTGTGATCAAAATGTAGTCTACTGTGCTCATATTTTCGCTGGATAGAATATCATCTATCATAATCTGACAATAGTTGACCAATGTAACATCGTGTATTTTATTATCAAAATTGAATATTACATCGTCCAAATGCTTTAACAAGGCACTGAAGATTTCTCTTTTGTGAATTACCGTACATTCTACCAGTTCTCTCAATATCGAATCCAATGTAGCACCGTCGGATTTGAATATGCCGACCGCAGCACGAAAAATAAAACTAAACGTGCAAATGTTGGATCGAAGATCCTTGGATCTTGAAGTTTCAACCAAAACAGATATTAAATCCATAAATTGAGTTGTATCTTTACTTTTTGGAAGCACTCCGGTCTCTGCGTATTTTCTTCCAAATATTAATTGTTGAACGCATTTGTAAGTTGCTACTCCTAATCTATTTCTGTTATCTGTACACTTCTGATCGATAATATTGCATAAAGGATATAAAATATCGCCAACAAATATAATTCTTAACTTATCGTTCGTAGTAAAACAAAACTTAGAAATTAACAGTATAATTTCTATAACGTTAATTATCGTATTATATATTGTTAATGGTAAACCATCGTTTTTATGAATTAAATCTACGTCTATTCCTATAGTCGCTTCCTCGATGTTGAACGCGTATTTGAAAAATTTCAGTGCACAACTCAAAAGAGATTTTACTAGAAGTCCTAAGTCGTTTGGATCATTGATAAAATATTGTTGCATTTCCTTATTCCAAAGTAATAACTTATAGCAATCGAAAATATCGCTATGGAGATCTTCCACGGTTCCTTGCAGTCTCGTGACAAGTGTATTAACCAATAACCTTTTAACATCGACTTTGATATCCAAATGATTTGTTTTCAAACAATTTTTCATGTGTCTCCAACCATTTTCATCTGTAGAACATGTTTTACAAAGCCATTCTAAAATGAGATTTTCCTTGCGAATTACTGGTAGATCCACGGTACAGAAAACATTTTCAGCAAGCTTGAATCGTTTAGGTAAGGGTTCTTCATCCGAATTCAGACGTTTCAATAATTCTATTAAGTAGAAAAACAGAAATATTTTGTATAAACATTTCAATATAGGTTAGAAAAAGTCACGTGTAACACTTACCAGTTGATAAAGCCATTTTAAACGGTTCAAAACGAGGAATCAGTGCTCGAAAGTTTTAACAAATATATCTGCATAGCAGTCAGTAATAACGATTGTTTCACTTCATATCATTATATCAACATTATTTGAACATTTTAACAAGAAACTGAAACAGATACACAATACACTCGCCACAGACGACCAGAGCGCACCACCGCCTGACTGCGCCTGACGCTGGCCACAACAGTGATATATATATCAGTGCGCCACAAACAATTTTCCGGACCTCTGTCCAGAGAAGCGAGCTGAAAAGTATTGATACCATCTTATATATAAATAAATTGTTTTCTAACTTTCCAGACATAATTTGTGAAGATTTATGATGGAAAAAGCTAAAATATAGAAAAGATCTAAAAAAAACTGCGCAGGCGCATAAAGAAATATATTATTATACACACCATCGTATCGATAATTATATATCGATAGTTGATATATAATTATATCGAGGGTGTCGACTATCGATAGTTCTCCTGGCATTCCGCAATTTCAATATTATGCTATTAGGAGTTATTCAATAAATTTATTTCATTGGACAGATAGAGATAAATATCGCTAAAAATATGAATAAACACATTTCTGTCCCGATAAGAATCGACTGTTTCTTTTTACCGATTTTTCTGCAAAGAATCAATTCTCGAAAATAATCGAATCGATGGTACACTTTTGAAATATTCTCTCTTCTCTTTCAAATATGTTCAATATAAAGTAATTAATAAAGAAATCATATATATATGATTTTGCTTCCTAAGCGCCTTAATTTCCCTTTCAATGTTACCCTTTTGTAGATATGGCAACGATATTGATTTTCCTTACACCGATCCTATAAAGGTTGTAGACGCATCTTCAAAACATTTTTATTAACAATGTGGCAAGATAATGAAGTGCGATTTGATATTTCTTACAAGTAATATTTTTTACCTTTTTCAATGTAACTGCGTAATAGTTGTTGATGGTACATTTTTAAATTTTCGGAACATAGCAAGATGAATATGTTAATTTTATATAATTTACTAAAAAAATGATTAACAGCGATAGATGAACCCAAGAATTTATTTATATATATATCATTTGAAATTTGATTTAGCTTGCTGCAACTACGATTGGGAGAGTTTACTGCTGATAAGCTTGATCTAATTGAAGACACAAAAGGGAACGCAGGCGAGAATGGAAGACTTATAGTAACGAATCTCAGAGTAATATGGCATTCGTTACACCTTCCTCGAATCAATCTAAGTATACTGTCCCACAATATATTTATACTCTTTTATTAGTAGCTGTGAAAATTAGTAAGATTATTTTTTATAGGTATCGGATACAGCACATTCATTGCTGTGAATTCTAAAACTGTTCACACTGTCAGTATAAATTTATGAATATCAGAGAATATTTCTTACTTCTATAAATTAATTCAAATAAATAATGTTTTCTAGTTACAAGGAAGACATACGCAAGCTCTATATATTTTAGCTTCTTTTCGAAATTGCAGATACGAATTTATATTTACAAATTTAGGTTCAAAAAAGCACGAGACATTATACGTCCGTCATTGGCATATACAGGTTTATATTTTCTATTTTATGCTTCAAATATTTTCTTAGTACATGACATAATAATATCTAAATAACTACACATTATAGAGCTTATACCTCGTCAAAGATTTATCGAGAAATTAAGTTGAGAAGCGGTATAATTAATGAAAACCAACTGACTTTACTGCCGCAAGAAACTGTTCATTCTACTTCGCAAGACATTTGGAATCTGTCGCTGGAACAGGTGAAAAATTTGATTTTATTTACAGATACAACAATTGTACCATTCCTGAAACACGAAATATTATAACTTATTGTTCTATTAGGGAAATATTGGAACTTTCATTGTAACAAATATACGTTTAGTATGGTTCGCCGATATGAATTATCAATTCAACATATCAATTCCATATTTTACAATAGCAACTGTAAGTAGACATACTGAAATATACTACAAGCGTACAAAGAAGACTTGATAATTCTTTAGTTTTTTTTTTGTTAACAGATTACAATAAAAAATTCCAAATTTGGTCCAACTTTAGTAATTGTAAGTACAGAATCTACAGGAGCCTACGTATTAGGCTTTCGAGTTACCCCTCTTGAAAAGCTTCATATTTTGTACAAAGAAGTTACAACGTTGTTCAAAACGTTTGAGAAATGTCCAATTTTTGGTGTAGATTATACATTTGAACACGAGGTAATATTACACATACACACAAACTGATTTTTTCTTAATAATTATTTAATAACTCGTTACAGGCACCTTTACAACGAGAAGTGAACGTAGAACAATATTCTGAAAAAGAAGACAACCAAATCGAAAATTTGAACGTTTTCGGCTATTATTTCTCTGAAGGAATAAATCAACGTAAACCTAACGTTTCAGACTATTTAGGGGTAGCTGCGGAAAAACCTAACGAAACTAGCACTTTGCAAAATATATGGGAGCTTATACCTCAAAATTAAATGTACCATTTTACTGTGTATAGTATACACTATACGCTGTACGAAATTATGAGAATTACATTCCCCCTTTCGAAGGAAAATAGGAACAACTATGTAAATAAGTTAATAATAAGGTTCATCGTGATTGTTTTCGAATCTGTCTACAATATTGATAGAAATTGACCTACTGAGCGGTATTGCACAATTATTAAACATCTCGGAGAAAAGAAAAATGTGATTACACTTTTATAAAAAAACACGTTTTATATTCATAGAACACAATTTGAAATATATATAGCATTTCGTTTCTCTAAAAAAGTCAACAGAGCTAAAAAGTATTAATAAAAAAATAGATAATTAGAATTAAAGTATATTAATTATTCTACAATACAGCATTGAATAAGTCTTCGGATATTTATTTGCAATTTTATGCCACTTTTCAATATCTTTTGAGAAACTTAACTCGGTCTACAATCAAAAGGTACCATAATTGACTGATTTTGTTGTTCATTGCCATCTTCGCTATGTTCAGCTTGCTGACTAGGAAATCTATATCCCATATTTATGAGCATTGCTTCGAACGGATCTATGTTCATCCGTATTTGATTTGTGGCTGCAGCGTCTTCTAAATCCTGGATTTTTCTGTCATTAACACTACCATCCTATATTAAGCATAGAATATTGTACGTTGTTATTCATTGAATTACTTTATTTCGAATTAATCATTATGGGCAATTACCTCGGGCAATGGGCTCCATAATCTGATTACTGGATCGATACCGCTAGTAGCTAACAAACATGTTGATGGATGAGGTTGGAGACAATTTACAATTCGTTCGTCTCCTCTTAATACGCGAATAATATTCGTAGTATTACGATCCCAAATAAAAAATGATCCATCGTCTGATCCTGCTACAATATATTGACCATTGCTTAAAGGAAAAATTGATAATCATCAACATATTGTAAATTATAAACATGATTAATTAATTATCGGTTAAATGTATGCCTACTTTCCAAAGAAATTAGCTTCTTTTATATCGGTTGTGGTGTTACAATGTCCACAAAATCTCATTTTGTAATCGATCGTATTATGTCGCCATTCTTTTTCATATTCTGATATTTGAAACAGCGGCAGATTCGTAATATCTCTACCTGATTTCATAATAATAATAACAATAATAAAAGATCTCACTAATACATATAACGATATAAAATGTTAACTTAAAGCATACCAGAATCTATAGCTTCCTTTATATCCATTCTCAATGCTTTACACGCCGAATTAGACGCATATTCAGGAAATTTTTGTTGAAACTCTTTAAGTACTTTATCAGCTTCTGCTGCCTGATCTAAGTCAAATAGACAACGCGCCAGTCTAGAAACACACATCTAATACTCTATACTTTACTCAGTAAATGAGATATTATAGTATTAATATATTTATTGATACCTAAAACGTGCTTTAACATGCCCTGGATCGAGGAGTAATGTTGTTTGACAGTCTTTAAGTGCTGCGTAAATATCACCATCCCTACAAATCATATTAAAAATGTCAGGTAGGTCTTTTACTTTTTCTTCTCCAATAAGTCCATATGCAACGCGACACTGTTATCTATTATTCGAATACGAGATACAATAATTGAAAAGTCCGTACCAAGTTCGTTTCATATACGCTGCAGCTCTATTAGCATAAAGCACAGCTGCTGTAGGACAGTAACTAATTGCCTTATTATATAAAGTAATTGCCAATACATAGTTCTGTTGCTCAAAACACTTATTAGCCTAATAAGAAAATCATATTCATTCCGATCCTTTCTGTTTCATATTTAATTTAACAAAATTCATTAGTTAACTTACTTCGTACTTTAATTTCTCAACATGAGCTGGCAGAACTTTTACATTTCCCTTAGCATACGCTATACTGTCCTCATTATTTTTGCCTGTGTAACACGACTTTCCAAAGTCCCCTATAATTAATATCATTCAATAATTATACTTTTCACTCGTTTCATTATTAATAGTTAGTGAAAATTAATGCTTGAAATAGTTACCCGTATAAGTATGCATAGTATAACCGAAGCATGTCTTTACATTTTTTGGATTGTTGATATCAAATAAATAAATTTGTTCTCCACCCATGTTAATTAGAAGTTCGTTTCCATCAGCACTGAAGGTTAAGTATGTAGTAGTAATACTTCTATTATTGTCACGCTGTCGAGACTGTAGATGGCCTGCTCAATATCAAACATTAACAGTCTCTGTTAAAGCAATCATGCTACATATAATAAAAGAGGAACATTAAGGTAAAAAGGAGTTGCGTATGCTATCTCCGATCGTACGAACGAACCCGCGATAAAATACTGAGCGCAACCCAATGGTATATTCTCATCTGGATCTCCTTCGCCAGCAGCACGACGTAAGGAAGCGTGTCCTCTTTCCCAGTCGCTGCGTGGAGTAGAGACAATAGGCACCTATGGAAATGTCCAGAATATAATATATAGCTTATTTTACATTATAATACATATAGCTTTTACTATACAGGGTGAACTACGAATCGTGACCAGTAGAGATTACTCTGTTATTAGCAGTCCGATCGAAAATGTTTTCATCGGGTATAGCATGGTTTCAAGAGATCTTTCAAGTGATTATAGCAAATTTTTTGCAATTCTTATGTTATGATACTTATCGAATTCGCTTTGAAATCCTGTAATAGGCATAAAAAAATTATAGGTGTACATATTTGCAAAAAAGTGAAGGTGAAAAATTTGCTTAATCTCTACTGATCACGATTCGTGGTTCTCCCTGTATATTATATCTGTAGTTGTCAGGAAAACCGCTGCATGTCCCAATTTCAAAATTGTAGTATAGTAAAGTATAATATAGTAAAAGTATAGTAAAGTATAGTAATAGTATAGTATAGTAAAAGTCATGAAAATAAATTCAGAAAGCTAAAAAAAAATAATGCAATTTAACCAATGTCCTATGTTGAAGCACTAGCGTGGCTAAAGCAAAGTATGTGACACATGGCATTCTTCCTGACAACCACAGATATATGTAATTACCTGAGCAAGCTTGATCATCCTACGATCGTACATTCGTACGTACGCATCGCTAGCTCCGACAGCTATTAATTCTGGTCGTTTTGGATTCACCGTGACACATTTAGCTTCGGCGAATCGACCCACATGATTGTTAAGATTTATTAATACAGTATTAGATCCGTTACTTTTGCAAGTATGCGCAGCACGAATATCATATTGTAGAATAAGACCATCTTCCGCGGCACTCCAAAACAAGAAAGGGACAGTAGATGCGGTAGCAATACGTTTCACACGGCCCGTATGACAATTGCATATAAGCATAGGTTCGGTAAGTGTTAAATCACGAACTCGTACCTTACTATCTCCAGCACCCGATACCAGTATGCTGTCGTTTGATTTTGGCATAAACTAAAATATGCGTACAATTGAAAACATTATGACTATTCCAAAGAAAATTAAGCTTTACATCTATTTTCGCATTACCTTAACGGAAAATATGTTTCCATAATGACCCGTGTGAAGTACTAATTTCTTTTCATACCGAAATGGATCCCATAAGATGATGTCCATATCATCAGATGCCGAGGCAAGAATTCTGAAAGCAACAGTTAATTAGTTCTTTTCGTTCTTTCTTTATCTATGTCGTGAACAATAATTTTTATTTGATTTATTTAGAAATACTTACTGTCCACTTTCGTTCCATTCTAAACAATTTACACATCCCGTATGCCCGACTAATTCTTTCTCTAATCCTAATCGAGAAATCAAATTTTCTGTAACATGTAAATTCTGAGAGACTGTATACGCTGCGGAATCCTAAAAAAGTATCGAAAGAATTCAAATGAAATATTAATGAATCAATATTCATCTAATGCAAGGGAACTTACCTGTATTTCACGTTGCCGTACCAAATCCAGAACTCTATAATCTTTGTCGTATGCATTAAGCATTTCTATACTTATTTTATATAACGTTTTACGATATTGAAAAACTTAAATATTCTCTGGAATCATAAAATGTTGATTATAAAGAAGCGTAAATATAATTGTGTACAAAATAATTCATAGATCCACGTATACGCTGTATTACAGGAGGAAGGAGATAATTTGAAGAAAAGTTAATACAAATGTATAGCACAAATCAATGCATTGTAAATATGAAATGTATCGTAACAATAATTGAAGAAAAAAGTTATTGAAACCTATACCTTAGCATTTTACTACGAAATTACCAACAATTATACTTTATCAATTTGTAAGATGTATCGATTAAACTTACAAAAATACATAATAATGCGCATCCACTTATTTCAGTAAATTACAATGAAATTTTGTTTTCGGGCAAAACTTAATTATCAAGAACGATCTTATCTGAATTTATTATCAAATTTATTGACTATTTTTATCATTCTACAGAAGTTCGAACTATAAATGTTGAACAGTTTCTTTTCATTATGAAAAATTTGTTCTATTTATGTTGAACTTACGTTTAATATTCGACACAGTCTTTCGTAGTTTCATCACTCGTTCAAAATTATACATCTGTTGTTTCTCATTGACATTCTCGTTTAAATCGTTCTTACGATTTAATTAAATTTTGGTTCCATAAACATTGAAATATTTACATATGCACACATGCATACGTGTATATATTCTTGTTGCAAAAACTTGTCCATGCTACTGAAAATGCAAGGAAGACACTAGTCATACTTTAACTTTCAATTGGTGGACCACATGTCACCAGAGAAGCTACGAGTGGCTACAGAGTGGCTATGAGAGATCAATGAGAGATCATGAATCGGGTCTACAAGTATATATGGTCTATGGTCTAAGGAGTTATCAACGAAAACCACGGACCAATCAGAGCGCGCCAATACTGAACAGATTCCGGTTCAACCACCAATAATAACACGAATCAGTCTCTAGATGGCGATCTGATCGTTTTAAATCCACAGCGTATTGTTACTTCTGGTTCGACCTAACCTTTTCTGCCTGGTGCATAACGAGGAACGGTACGTGATGTTTTTGAAAATCCGTAATTTTCCGTAAAATCGTGTGAAAAGCGAAAAATATATATGTAACATCTTGCTTTAGGGGAATGAAAGAGACTGAGTGATACAATATTTTTGAAAATAATGTAATATTGCAGAGCGTAACGTTGATAAAACAACATGCGATACGGACGTGCAATGTTGTCATACACTGTGTGTCTTTCAGGCTTGTGTGTTTGGTCGGTGTACATTGTATTTATGACTTTTATATTTCAGATTTGTACCATCCAACAAAAGTCAAAATGGCTATCCGACCGGTGTACAGGCCCACAATTATTAAGAAGAGAACTAAAAAGTTCATTCGCCATCAAAGTGATCGATACAGTAAACTAAAGGTACTTTCTATAATATTTAATAAGATTTTCTATAATATTGTTACGAGTGTCGATATCTCTGGTTGCCAGGAAAAACGCCGCATGTCACAATTTCCAAAAATTCAAGTTCACCCATTAATTGAGCTTTATCGTATAGGATTTACGTATTTACCAGAAAAAAAGTTATAAAAACAAATTCGAGAGGCTCCAAAATAATAATAAAATAAATAATAAATAAAATAATGCGGCGTTCTTCCTGACAACCACATATATTATGTTATTGATACATTGGACTAGACATGTCGACAGATAACTGCTTCTCCTCGCCTAATAAATTGATTACAGTTTTCTTATAATAGTCTACTTTTATTGTAGAAGTTATTTGCCTGAGCTACATGGTCACCCACGCAACAATATTTACTGTAGATTTTTCATAATCATATTTCTAAATATTGTAATCATCGTTTTGTATCCTTCGATTGCATTCAATTCAATAACAAAGTAACAAAACAATTTTTCAGAGAAACTGGCGTAAACCGAAAGGTATCGACAACAGAGTTCGCAGGCGTTTTAAGGGCCAATATTTGATGCCCAATATTGGTTATGGAAGTAATAAGAAAACACGTCATATGCTGCCGACTGGTTTCAGGAAAGTTCTGGTACACAATGTTAAGGTAAGAATAACAAATTCAACATTCTTGGAAAACTTCCAATATCTTTGTTCAACATTTTTGGAAAACTTCTATTACCTTGTGCTGAATTTAATATAATCTCGTTTAATGGGCACGCAGTGGCTCAGTGGGTAGAGCGCGTGCCTACGGACTCCGTGGTCGCGGGTTCGATCCCCAACGCCGGCACCTCTGGAAATACTTCCATGTGCCATGTAAAACTGTGGTGCCCAAGGTGGTTCGGAACCCACCTTATAAAAACTGTAGGTCCCGTCGCGAAATAGTTCCGGAAGGAGTTCACAAAGCGACGTAAAATAAAATAAATAAATAAATAAATAATCTCGTTTAAATACGAGTTTCATATTCATCGTTTATATGCATATAGAAAGCTGAATAACAATGAAATAAATCCTGATACTGTTTCAAAAGCTTTTTTCGCAATATACATATATAATAATCTAGTAATTAGTAAAGCGTGGTCGCTTCTCGTGTCACGTAACTACAATGAGATCGTCTTGCGCGTTTACAGGAATTAGAGGTTCTAATGATGCAAAATAGGAAATTCTGTGCCGAGATCGCTCACGGAGTGAGCAGTAAAAAACGCAAAACTATCGTTGAACGTGCTCAGCAACTTTCCATTCGAGTAACCAATGCCAGCGCAAGATTACGTTCTCAAGAAAACGAATAAGATCTCATTCTTGTTTGCTTTATTAATAAACTATTTACAGTATGTTTGTGAGTCTCACATTGTTTCTTTCTATTCCCTTATCTCGAGTAATACTTTTAATCATTAAGCTTATCACACAAAGTACAATGGTTTAACATAAACCTACTTCTAATCAATAGTTTTTATTTTAGTATTTAAAATAATTCATTATATAATTTATTTCACGCGCATCACAGTATACAAAGAACAATGTAACATTAATAAAATTGAATTGAGAATTACAATTGTTGGAAAGTTTTACTAACAATAAGTAGTACATCTTGTTACTAATGATCTTCTTCTACGATGAATGAATAATGTATAACAAAATCGATTGACAACGCGATGTTTATAATACATATTACATGAATATCCATTGCATTGATTGCAATGTTCTTTCTTTCTTTTTTTAAATATAAAATACAACGATGCTGGACCTACTTCTGCGAAACTCAACGGCTATGCGAATTGAGAATCTAGAAGTGTTTGTCTTCGGATACCTCTAGAATCAAAGGTAATAAGTAGACCGTGGATCTTTACACAATATAAGTGTTCTGCATTGATTGCGGGAAGCAGGAAACTTTGTTACATTAAAAACAACGTTACAACGTTCTTAAATTTCTTAACCAATCAATTTCTTTGTGAATGCATAAAGATCCGCAGTCCAGTAAATAAGAAAGACGTTGTTTAACAACTTTCGACGAAGTGGCGGTTTACCTCCGATACACGATACTGTGGTAAGTTCAGTTCGAAGCAAGTATAACGGACTTGTATAAATAGCTTATTCTATTTAGTTTGCTTTAAGTATCCTCTATCTTTCAGGAGACCGTCCAGCGCCTCTTGAGTATAATACACAACAAAGTCGCTCGACGCGACACCCTCGAATACCGCGTAAACGGAAGGCTTCAAATTGTAAAAGAAGAGGGGCTGACCCCTTAACGCAAAATCTCTTGTCAATGTTTCGATTACTGTGGCTGCAGTAAAATCTGCTCCGTAAATGTGTGTACAGTCGATCACAACTGGCGTAGAAATGTCTCCGCTGCGCTGACTGTATTTCGTTACTAGATTCCGTACGTAATCCACCGATGGGAAAATTAGACACCGATCGGGCGTTAACATGAGATACTGGATGCCATGTCGGGTCTGTAACACGTGAGACAGCATAAATGTAGGTACGTCAATATTGGATGATTGCAAAAGTTCCTACTCGATTTATCTCACCCCCTGATTTGAAATTGAACATATAACTTTTACGATAAAGGAAATCAGGTTGTAAAATGTTTGGAGACAATTGTGGAAAATAAAAATTGTCTGCATCGATTGCAAGGAATAGAAGCCAAATCGAATGTAATAGAATGATAAAAATGAATGAATGTTGACTTTAATAGGGGAGAAATCATATGTCGACATCATGAATTATGAAAATTGTTCAACGATTTTGAATTTCATCTACTCAATTTTGCTATAAACGCATAAAGATCCGCAGTCTATTGATTAATAAAACTGTTGCAATCATCTAATGTCTCCTTTATTTGCGATGACATGACAAATGTATTCAAAAACATTCGTTACGTTATGAAAAGTAAAGGAGATCGGGACCACACTGTACATTGAAATTTGACAGAAACGTTCGTGACACGTACTATAAGTTTCTCCACTGATATCTTCGGTCGAGCTGCATGATAGAGAATGAACATTATATTGATTCCAATACCGCATAGAATCCCAATCTCCAGTTGCAATAATAAACATGCGACGAACGTTGCTACGCCTGGGATTAAATCCGACTCTGCGAAATAACGATATGAGAAGAAAGTTTCATCGGAGTTTCATTCGTAAGAAATCTGTGTTTCGGAACATACTCTTCGTTCTCCACATGGGCTTCACAACTTTCACTTCCACCATAAATATTACAGCAGCTATGATGATGGCAGCTAACGAGGCTTTCGGTATGTAGCTGAAGTACGGTGTGAGGAATAGGAGGGCTAATATTACTAGAGTACCTACAATGGAAGGACTACGTTAGAAAGCTGCTTTTATGAAGAGGAAAACGCATTTCTTCTTGGAATTCCAGTCTAGGCCGATGAATTATTGAATTACCCGTGTAAAGGCCGCCCATCGGAGTCCTAACTCCAGAAGCATTGTTCACTGCGCTTCTGCTAAGAGATCCTGAACCAGGAAAAGCTTGAACAAACGAGTTGCTAATGTTTGCGATTCCAATGGCAATTAGCTCCTGCGTTGCATCAACCGATTTTCCAGTTGCTAGAATAAATGATACGATTGATATGATAACATGTGTCAATGATAAGCGCATATGTATGTTCTTCTTCTAGAAGAGAAACTTACAGAATGCTTTGCAAATAGCGATGTCCTCCATTAACGAAATCAGAGGTAAAACTAGAATACCGCTTCCCAAATTGGAAATCATCTCGACAAAGGTCACCGTTGTATTGTTACTGTTGGTATACGAGAATGGTGGTAATTGTACAGTGGGCATACCCCCCGGTATGTGTCCTATCAAAACGTATTCATGTGAAATTAAATAAGCGTTTTTTTTCATTTTAGAGAATTAATGCTACCGGGTGTTCTCTTACCAACCACTCTGAAGGGAGACTCTTCGCTGAAACTGTATCCCAAAACGCCGCAAATTATCACCAGAAGCGCGTTCCGCGATGTACCAATCAGCCAGATAATTTTATTTAGAATACGATACTTCGACGTTTGCGGTTCTTCATCTTTGGGTCCTATTTTATATGAGGCTAAAAGCTGCGATGGAATAGACAAGGCAAAATATAAATTCATTTCATAAAATGCGCTGTCTTTTGATAACATATGAAATGATTATACGCTTACTCTAAGGAGGAGGAGAAGTACTATGCAGGTCGCTCCAAGTGCAGCATCCCAAACAGATGTTTTGTGCAACTGTCCACCAATACTTTTCCACATTTCAACAAACTGGGCTCCTTTCGCGGGGATGCCGAGAATGTCTTTGATTTGCGAAGTAACAATGATCAGTGCTACTGCGGATGTGAAGCCTGAGCTCACTGGCCCAGACACAAAATCAATTAAAAATCCTAGAATCAGCATGACAATTCGAATTAATTAAACGAATTCGAGTAGGGTTTGCAATCCCGCGAGGTAGATGCGTTTTATAAACTTTAGTACGAGAACGTGGAACGTTAATGGAAACGAGACTGTACCTCCTCAAGAAATACGGGACTGCAAGCCTTAAATTCAAGACATACTAGTGGAATTAATTACACGTACTCACCAAGACCAAATATCCCCATTATTAACTCTATCACACCGGCTAAGAAGCAGAGTAATATCGCATGTGGTAACGGCGCATCAAGGTGAGACACAGTTTGGTAAGTAAGCAATGAAATAATTGCAGTTGGTCCGAAGGGTGTGTCTTTACAGGATCCAAAAATAATATATATAAAACAGCCTAAGAAGCTACCGTATAGTCCATACTGAAACAAATTCTTCTGTGTAATTGAATAATTGTTTTGAAATTTTTTACACTCCTGAAAAGAATTAAGTGATCACTTGTGCGAACCGGAAAAATTGGTCCCACTTTACGTGATCATAACTCCGTCAAAACTTGCCGTATCGATATCGTTAAACAATGGTTTGAAAGCCTGAAACCTCTAGTGGGACCAATTTTTCGGGTTCGCACAAGTGATCCCTTAATTCTTTTGAGGAGTGTATTTCGTGAAATTGACAAACCTGTGGGGGTAGGTTCGCCACGTTAGCATAAGCTAGAGATTGTGGGATCACAGTCAGTCCGACGGTGATGCCAGCGACAAGATCACCGATTATATCTTGACTATTGTATCTCGGTAACCAGTTTAAAATTGGTAGCCTTTTGTGAATGGTTTTTCTTGTACAAGCCGATTTTAATCGACGCGTGGTGCACTGCACCGCCGAATTGAATAGGCTGGTCTTGTTCTCGATCACTTCATCCTCTGGCTCTCCCACTACTATAAAAGAAAAAAAAAAACAATTTTATTGAGAGCTTGTTCCATGTAACGTCGAATTCTATATAGATCGTAAATAAATTAAGTAAGGCCAATTGCTCAAACGTTTTTTAATTCAATGAAGAATCGTGCTGTCATTCACGAAATGTGAACAACAGTCGGCAACACGATTTACTGCGGATGTTTATGTAATTTGCAATTTTTGTCGACGAGTTCTAAGAAAGTAGAATCGAATAAAATTTGATTTTCAGTGGTAGTGGCCTTCTTAGAACTGAAATAAATCAAAATCGTACCGAATTCTGTCGAATCTTATGCAGGGTATTTCACCTAACTCGACCACCTTGAATATCTTTGTTGTTTTTAAAGATACGTCAAATGTCTGAAGGACAAAGTTGAATGGTAAAATGGGGTTCATATGATACAAAAAAAGATTTTTGAGGTGTTACCTCGAATGAGGTATTTTTTAATACATTAATCGATGCAGCTGGACATTCGTTATAAAAAAGTACTAATCTATGTATGTCGAAAAGTTAGTAGTTCAGGAGATATTTCAATTTAAATAACTGTCGGCAGTAATGGTGTTTTAGAGTTATTTAAATTGAAATATCTCCTGAACCACTAACTTTTCGACATACATAGGTTACTACTTTTTTATAACGAATGTCCAGCTGCATCGATTGATGTATTAAAAAATACCTCATTCCATTAAAAAAAATGAAGGCGACCTTCATATCTCTAAAAAAAATTACATAAAAACAACAATTTTTTTGGTATCGTATGAGACCCATTCTACCATTCAACTTTGTCCTTCAGACGTATCTTTAAAAACAACAAAGATATTCAATGTGGTCAAGTTAGGTGAAATACCCGGTATATTGTAATATTTTTTTGCAAATTTTCGGAAGCTATAAATGCATAAAGATCCGCAGTCTACTTGATGACTGTATAGTACCGAAGAAATGGATTATTTACATATAAAATCCGAGGAACCCTGTATTTCTTGGTGACTGTCGTAGGATTCACGTAAAATGTGCGAGTTGTTCGAGCTGTTGAGATTCAAGCTGTCTCCGAATCCGTTGAAGCCATGATTCGTGTATACCCCGTGCCGATTTTGCTCGTTTACAGGTCCCGCGCCGTTCTCTTTGCTCATCCTACGAAGAAACTAACGCATAAATCATTTTTAATAAACCTGGAATCCTAATACCGAAGTAAAAGCTTCTCTACGCTTCTAAGAATGTTAATATTATTAAATATGTTTCTTCTGTCGATCGTATTTGCTGTTAATAAATATTAAATGCTTTCGGCGCAACGGTTCGATCGTTTATTACTATAGTTATGAAGCAATTTTGCTAATTATCAAACAAAATCATTTACTAGTTTTTGAAATTATTATAACATATTTACTTTACAGACGCGATTCAAATCAATCTTGAAAAGGATCCAATCTAGGATCGAGACGTTGATTTCGTTTGATAATTAGCAAAATTGCTTCATAACTAGTAATAAACGATCGAACCGTTGCGCCGAAAGCATTTAACATTTGTTAATATTATTGTATCGACTACTCCTGCGTTAGCTTGAACTCTAACTTCAAAATCCCATCACTCCATTGTGTAACCGAAGTTAATTATTGTTAAAGCATGAAGGATATCAACAACGCCCGGGGATTTACTTTATGATGAATCATTTCTTTCTATCTAAGTTTTTATGGAGCATAGACGTTTCTCGAACGATTTCGATTAAACAGATCATATTGTATGTACACATAAATGGTCGATCGTGTATGGAGGCACATATGCAAGCGACATATAGTGGAGCGAACGTCATCGATGAATGCCCACATAGTGCATTGCCCTAATTCGGTATGATGACATTCGCAATAAATACATAAAAGACATAAACATACGCACAGTGACTTCTATTAATATTCGGACTCTCTCTCTCTCTCTCTCTCTGAAAAAAAACGATAACTTTTTAAATATTAGACTGTACTGTATAAGCGCCTGGATAACACATCGTAATCCTGGGGTTCCCAACAGATGAACGAGCTGGGATTATGGAACTGACGCACGAGATCGTAAAAACTTGGACTTTCCTCGATCAGCTCGGCTTCAACTTTCCCTTAGGACAAAGGAAATACAAAGGAATTTGTATCGTAATACGGCTTAACGATAAATTATCAACGATTGGATTAATCGTTGAGAAATCCGACGTTAAACAGTTCAGATTTCCTCCTTGCAAAAGAGTACGCGACGTTCATAGCGATCACGAGTTCATAGGATATACGAGGACTTTTATTCAACGAGACCTCCAAACGGAGAATAATCATGCTCGCTTTCCTGTCCAGTCGTCCAGTTCATGAAATCGCGATAAATTCAAGTAAAATTGTATTCCTAATGAAAATAGGAGTACGTCGTTAGAATTGACAATTCACAGGCTGTTATGTCACCGCAACCTTTTTTTTCTCTGCGGTATGTCTTGGACTAAGACACATTAAGAAACACGACCAGACTGCCTGGCTAATGGTAAATTATGTTTATTAGGTGGGTGGCTCGTTTGTCGGGTTTGATAGCCGGTTTGCTCGGATTCCTGAGAAGTTGTTAACTTAATTGTAACAAATATTTGACCGATAGAAACCCGTGATCGAGGCTTACATAATGATTTTCATCCTTCAACGAATTTGCTTTATATGTGCTCAGGATATGTCTGCAATTAATAATTAATAATTCTCTTCGAGATAATATACCATGTTCGTTAGAGGTTGCAGTAATCTTTTTTATAACATCTGCATACATAACATAATCTTACATCATGATACGGAGATGTTGCATCTACCAACGTAGTAGATCAGTATTCTTTTTCAATGCTAGTTAGCATGGTTTATGTTCGCAACATCTCCCCGCGTCCATCTTTTCGCTTTTAAAGATGGCGTATTGGAGAACGTGGAAAATATATATAATCGGTTGTTTGTTGAGGTACATACATTGTCGTTTTCCAACGAAAATTGCAGAAACATGCTGAGTAACCCGATCTTCTGAAGCCTGCGGCTGTTTTGTGCATAATCTTTATGGCATTCCAACAAAACAGTTAATTGCAAATAAAGCAAAGCTTATTGCAAATGAAGCGGCTAGATGACGAGACATTGTTAGGATCTGTGTTGTAAAAGAGCAGCTGCAACTTTATTTACTGTCAATATATTAGTAAAGCGCGAAGAGAAATCTTTCCAACTGTTTTCTTAAAAATTCGACGATTATATTGCCGGATCAGCATTGCCTTCGTTTCTTTATACACGATCTTGAAAAGGATACATTTTAATTTATCTTTAAACAATGAAATATTTTTCGACCGGGAAGCACATACAGTGACTCCCACTATATAATAGTCTAACTAACTTTTTTCAGAAGTTAGAACAATTCGTTTGCTACACAACGTGAACAAAATTTTTGGGAGAAATTCCAAGTTGTCGGAGTTCCAGAGAAAATACTAAAATATGTATTTCGCAACCTTTTCATGTGGGCTTCTATTGAAAATTTAAAGAATACGTATCGTAGATCTGTGTCGATTAAACATATTCTATTCATCAAGATCGGTCGACGTTGCGATCAGCTACGAACGTTTAAAGATGGTAAAAATTGCAGTTTTTTCACGATTTTTTTCCCGTATCGTAATCGATTTCGATGAAACTTTCTGCAAAACGTATTTTTAAAATTTTCCAGAAGGTTGTAAAACGATGGTTGTTGATGGCTGCCCGTCTGGGAAGAGCACGCGATGAATCGAAACATCATTAACATGCTCCACGTAAAACTGGGCGCAGTGGTTGTGGGTATTGTTTAATTATTCGACGGTTATTGTTATTATAGGTATATATCTCGTGATGCAAGCTCGTTGATCCCAATCTTGGAATCCCCGGCTGGCCGCCAGCATCATTACATTTGCTTGTAACTTCTGTGGAGATTGATCAGCTGAATGGAACAAGAACCAGAGGGGAAAACAAGAAAAAAGCTGCATTATTGCGGGCGTGTCACATGATTCGCTCGTGCAACCGGTCATTCCGTGCCGCTCACGTGCTTCTGAATCAACCTCCTTCATCGGTCACGCGGTTCCCCTTTATCGGACCTCGTGTTGGAACTGACTTCTCTCGGATCGCAATCGCCCCATAAATTCTATTCGAATTAACATTGTTTTTTATGTAAATCCACTTCGACACACTCGAACAACTCTACCGTGTCCGATGTATCGTTCGCGAACATGTATACACTACAGTATTATCTCGACCAACGAATTATGCCGTATTCTAATCAGCTTGCCGATACTGGAACCGATAATGGAAGAATACCATTACCTTGAAATTAGAAATATAGAGGCACCTGCGATGATTATGAAAAACCTGCCGATACGCGATATGGAGCGGACTGCCAGGTGGAAATTCTTCTGCGCACACAGTCTTCGGGACGACCATCTTTTTTCGAACAGTTCTACAAACTGTGTCACGCTTTTCAGGAGTTCGAGAACCAGATTAATTTCGGCTGAACAGTCTGTGCGAACGACGTCCCTTCTAACGAAGTCGTTAACTCACAATCAGAAGTAGACGATCTTTATGCATTTATAGGAAAGTTTAAAGATTTTTAAAAGGTGTGCGAATACGTTGTACAGCGACTGTAGATCACGCAGAAAATCAGCAATTGTCTAACTATATAATTGGAATCGCTCGTTGCGAAAGCATCACGTTTATCTAAGCTCGCGATCTACTATCTCGATGCAATTCTTATTGCTTTTAAATCCTAAATTATTAAGTTAAGCGTCGTCGAGAGCTATCACATGAAAGTAATTAGTATCGTTTAATACATTCGAAGTCTATTGTGTCGTCGGCTTCATTATTCGAGCAACGCGTGTCGTTTTTTTTTTACGGCAGTATCCAGTTGTGCTCGTATAAAATATATCGCAGGCGCGTTTAAAATTGCATCAAACGGCGAACATATCGCATATTCCGTACGAATCAATTTTTCATCGATCCCGGATTCGAACCAAAAATATTCTCAGCCGTGTGTTCGTTCTTCGATGCTGTTCAAATTGCATACTTTTTTTGTACTATCATAATTGAAAATGAAAGATAAAGGATAAAAATGAAAATTGTAGTATTTCTAGATACAACCTCATATATATTATTCATTTCCTTTAGTTGCCAGCTGCAAGGTGAAACAAGGGAGTGAAAGAGAGTGATCAGTGATGCGTGTCTTTGATTTAATCTCGGTATAATTTTATTATGTACCCAGCTCGATTAAAAGAACAATGATACAAGAAATGTTCACAAAGAAGTGAAAAACTCGAGAGCAGGCGGAGCAAGATATATGTTAGCAAATAGTGAATGATTTCGTGATTCGGATTCTGCTAATCATGAAAGGATAACAGAGTTTTAATTCGACCTGCACTCTAATCATGGGATTATTTAGAGCTCCTAACTCAGTTGTGGCCGAGACCTGGCCAAGAGCTAGCCTAGAGCTGACCATGAAAGGATAACACAATCTTCTCGATTGTTCATACACGTCCTTACCGAGGCTTTTCAATATCCTAAACTCCAATTTACATGAAACTGTGTCAGGCATCACAATCAAAGGAGGAATTTAGAACATCTGACATCTAACTACTCGTGGAAGCACGACGTTCAAATGACTATGGTGATGCGACCAGACAATTGCAGATGATCCACGATAAAACCTTCGGATGCAATCTCGTCGATGATTCAACCCTTCGAATCGACAACGAACGTTCTGATCGAATACCTTGCAAAAGTGGAAAAATCTCTTTTATATCAACCCTTTGCACTTGGAGCAATTTTAGCTGGAAAATTAAACATTTCTTCCAACCTACACTAACTCCATTCTATATTAATTTTGTTCTGTGTATGAATGTAAAATTGATATAATACCTGATACAATACTTTTTTAGTGGCGACTCTGAGTCACCGTTCGAGTGCAAAGGGTTAAGAGAGTAGACTCGTTTTTCTCATCTAAAAGATGGGGTTTTTTTCAGTAGCCAAAAGTGATAGATAAACGATCAATCTAGTAAACTCCTTTACGAGTAGTAATTTGCATTATTCGGAAGCATACAGCTGCGATTACAGCTATTTTCTTAAAGCTGTGATATCTGCATGCTGCCGAATAATTCAAATAACGCCCCGTAATCGTAAAAATAGGACTGTTGAGGGCGATTGCGGCTCAGATTGATCATTTATCTAGCGCTTTCGACTACTGAAAAACCCCATCTTTGTATTATTAATAAATGAGAAGGCGCATCCCGCTGCGATTGTAGCTATTTTCTTAAAGCTGCGATAACTGCATGCTGCCGAATAATGCAAATTACGCCTCGTAATCGTAAAAATAGGACTGTTGAGGGCGATTGCGGCTCAGATTGATCATTTATCTAGCGCTTTCGACTACTGAAAAACCCCATCTTTGTATTACTAATAAATGAGAAGGCGCATCCCGCACTCTTGCAATCCTGGAGACGAGTTTGCCCCGTTAAATGTTTAGTAATTGATTAGATACGAACATATTTAATAATGTCAACAATATTTGGAATAATGGCCGAGCAATTTTTAGTGGGGACTCCGAGTCACCGCTCGAGGGTGTATAGAAATAAAATAAGGCGGATTTGCGCGGAGCGTTGGTACAGAATTCGTATAACTTAAACTTTCTTCTTCATTATCACACGATGATCACGAAGAGATAACAAAGTTTGCAGCAATTCCACCTGCGCGTCATTATCGAGGAATTTAGAGCACGTAACCTAGACTGAAATATTGAAGGAGAGACTGCTTAATTCCTCCGTGTATGTACACCGCAATATTTCGAACAGCTCTTAATCGCTCGGAACGGAGCCTTTAAGTAAGACGTTGAAGCGCACGTGCCGCAGAACAAGGCATATTAACTTCTATTGTAAAGCGCGTGCATCTCTCTATCATTCAAAGGACGCGCGCGGCAACCACGCGATGAAATTGTAGCTTATTTGCAATAGAAAGAACACTATCGGATATACAGTTGTTCTCTCTATTACTGGTTTGCATCTTGATGGCTGCGAGGGCATGTCTCTTATCAGCAGAAAATAATCGCAATTAAAACCATCGAACAACAAATGTATCCCGTTTCTCAAACGATTCTTCTCGAACTCGTTACGTTGCACGGAAAATCTTGCGATAACCAGATTCATCTTTACAAACTCTTTTATCCACAACTTAAAAAAATCCTGGATAAAGAATACGGGTGAATATCTTGCCCAGGAGTTCTAATGGAATGATGAATTATCTATGTAAATGTTACTATCTTTGTACCTCAAATTCTTGGAAAACTCCAAGAACGCAAAAGAGTCAATAATGTGCTTGAAGAAATGATACAGAAAGGGCCACGAATCGCGAAACGCATTGTACTTGAACTAAATTATACATGTACAGTTCAATAAAATTTTGTATTCGTTTTCAATTTTCATCACATTTACTTTTTCCTTCGCAATTGCGACCAACAACAATAAAAGAAAGGGAATTATTTGCACATTAGCTATGTAGTAAACTCAGAGCTGTCGGGTACAATTTTGAGAATATACTGTGTACACCTACAGTATGATCAATTTCAGAATGTTCGCCGATTTGTGCTAATCGAATTTCTTTATTCTACTTGTCTGCTCGAAAAGGGAGACGTTATCGAAAGAATCGTTTACTTTTAAGAGTCTCTCCGATCGGCCGGGTCTATTAACTTTCTCGATGGTCCGTGTGTTTACAGACTCAATTTATAGGCACGTGACTGTATTGCGTGCCACAACTATCGTAATCTGATTCATTGAATGGCGCGTGCTCTAACTGTAGCTGATTAAGACCCGGCCCAAGACTTTTTGAGCAATTTCAGCAAGGCTAATAGGGAGTGACCATTGTTCAGTGAAACAAACACACTGGCAGACGTGCGTTCCGACAGTATTTACGCGCGGCAAAGTAAAGTAATAGTTGAACCCGCGTCGTTAAGGAAGCGACATTCGCTAAAGATAATCAATTGAATTGATCGTGATACGGTAACATTCAATATTTGCCTTCTCAGACATCATGTGATTCATCAGATCTTCTCTACGAGCCATCAACAGCGCCAACATATACCGCTGTCTGATCAACATTACAGTAAAACAATATATTCTCCACGTCGCTGATATAACTTTTTCATCTGCGTCTACATATTCGAGGAATTCGTTATTTCTCGGTAACAAACCGTCTCGATTAAACAAATTATTCTTCGCGTCTATTCTTTTCATGGTGCCGCACGCTTTTCACAGTTGAATGAGCCTCGTACTGAATGCGATAGACACTCTGCATACGAGTTATGCAAATTTTTTTGACAACGCTAATTGTTCGATTATCGCTCTGAATACACGAAAATTATCCGAAGTCAAATATGTATTCGAAATTAGTTAATTCGTTGCATCTTGGACTTCGGTAATTATATCTAACTGCTGCATAAATTTACATGCGAGCAGAAGTTTCTGACAAAGTAAATTATCGGCTTTTTCCGTCGTCACGCGTGATCCGACACGCGCTACTTTATTCAGGGAGTAAACAATAAAAGAAGCGTTGATTTACCCGCGACATGATGTCTCGTACATTTCTCTAAAATTGTTCTAAAATGTTCAGGAGGTTCCTACAGGGAGAAAAGTGCTTTCGGCGCTCGGAGAAATTGCTCTAAAATGTTCAGCAAGTTTCGAGACGAGATCAGCGAGTCGCTGCACATTGTTCTAGGGGAGAGAAGTGTGTTCAGCGCTCGGAGAAATTCTTCTAAAACGATCAATGCTGAAGAATGGAACGAGGCACTCACCTAAATGTTCAAGGTAATCGCAAGTGACCGGTGCTGCTTGAAAGTTGGCCGAGGTAGACCAAGTAGATCGTCGTTCGAAGTCCCCTACAGTGACAGGAACCGGAAGTTACTTGGTCTTGCATCCGCGACACATCCTATCCCCGTGGAAATCGAGAATGATACGGTTAAAGTCGTTGCGACAGCGAACGGATCGTGATCAAGCGATTTTTCGACCACGAACTTCCTCGCTCGGCTCGATTTCCGTGCGACGACCACACCGGCACGAAGAACAACGCGCGGCCGAAGAGGGATCGGTACCGTTCCGTCACACTTTTCCGTGAAAAAAGAAATCCGAGGGGAAAACCGCGATAAACGCGAAATGTTGTGCGCGAGCGAAAAACACGAAATTCAATCCGGTTTAGTGAGGCTGACGACTGAATCCGCGGCAACACGCGGCCGACCATTTAAATGTGTCGTGGTTCTTCGACAGTTTGTGCCGTAACTTCTTCTCCCCTTCTCCTTCTGGCGTCTTTCAGGCAATGTAACGTCACTGGAGAACAATCCAATCGGAGCCGTAAGGACTCTGCATCAGGCCTGTTCGGACCGGTTATTCTTTTTTCCCTCTCGAAGAAAATTCACGAGGATCGATGAAACACGATCCTTTCTTTTCGTTCTTCTTCCTTGATGATCACTCTGAAAATTCGTAATTTTCTGATTAGGTTTATATCGATAACAGAACGTGTATATATATATATATATATATATATATATATATATATATATATATCGTGTCGATGTTTGTGTCTCGATACGACTGATGTACCAAAGGTGAACTCTGTTCGCGAGCGCAACAGGAAGAAAATAAATATTATACGGACTATGTTATACTACCAGTTTATTGTTCTTGAGTAAAAATTTATATGCATTGTATATATCAATCGACGTTTGTTAAATACTCACATTTGCACTGCTATTTTCTTGCTCCTAGTTTTCATTGAAGGAAGTTAAACATTAATTTCTTCTTCTTCGTTAAAAGCAAGTTAAACATTTCTTCTTCATTGAAAGGAAGTTAAACATTTCTTCTTCTTCATTGAAAGGAACTTAATCATTTCTTAAACATATAAATATTTTTTAACTGGAAGAAACGCGGGTTGATAGATTCTATTTTTAAACTGTTTCACTAAGAATATTCGCTACTAATTGTTGACGAGCTGCGTTGATTGATCAGTCCATGCACCATGTAAATAAGGCAAATCCTTGTACATACCACATACAACTCGTCGGTTCTCGCGAAGATTGAATGCGCATTTCAAACTTGTTTAGGATAATCGACATTTTTTATTGGTTTATAAAAAAAATCTGATCAATCGACTTCTCATCCACTAAAAATAAGTTTTGTTATCTTTTTGAAAACGACCCGTGTGCAGTGGTGATAATAGATCGAATCTTTGATCTATTCTTAATCCCTTCGGAACATCGCGAGCATGATGTTCCGCGCGTCGGTGGTTATCTATGTAACAATTGATGGGATTAAATCATTTAGTCGCAGTCATTGTTGATGGAGGAACGGAAAAAAATTGAATTTGCTTGTTATCAGCATGTTTCAAAGTTTCTAAGACCTAATTTCTAGTTTCTAATTACCTCTGCTCGTGCGTACTCGAGCTTTATATGACTCCAATATACAGCAATTTTTATTCAATAAAGCAACTACTAAGTTTTGAGATAAGCATATACTGTATATGCGAGTAATTAAAAGTTAAATATTGTTTCTAAGTCGAGATATTGCACGATCAGATGTAACAAGGGCGAAATAAACGATTAGACAATGCGGACTCGTTTGAAAACACGATTTTTTATGCTGATTCAATTTTTATCTCGAGTTTTAACTTCACTCGGTGATTTCCTTTGAAAAATCGTTATCGTCCGTTCTTCCTTGTCATTTTTGGGATTACGACTGGTATATTTGCCGAGTATTTAAACGTGTGTGAAAGATCATTAATGTTAAGTGGTATTTAAACAGACATAACAGTTTCAGAGCTACAAAATAGTGTAGGAAGTGTTCAACGTTGAAGTTAGCGGAAGAATCTATAATTAATGAAAGCTATTAACAAATACATGTACAGGATTTCAGTATAAATTATATTGTTACTTGTGTATTATTATCAGTTTGTACCGCGATAAAGTCCTTCGACGGACGCAGGCTTGAATTCAGAGAACAACAAGGTTTCATGTTGTCCCACTGATCCTTCGTGTCCTATTTACATATTTACATAAAATTTCAGGAAAGATGCGAGAGCCGTAAGCTGTTGTAAATTGCACATGCGTATGTCCACGGGATCTAAAAGGGAAATTAAAAATCCTGAAACGTAGATAAAACAACGGAATTTGAATAAATTACTTCTTCAGATTATTGCCACGCGTATAAATAATATAAGAAGATATAACACCATCTATAAAATCATATTTAGTAACGTAAACAATATTTTGAATAAGTTCCTCTATATTTATAATTTCAACAAAATAATCTTGCTCGTCAATTAATCAGTCTACTTGAAATAATGTACAGTCATTGCGTGTGTATACTTAGGACTAATATTCTTTCGGTCGACACTACATCAAAATTATCTCTTCGAAACAATATGCTTACAGTAATTGGAACCGATAAGTGACACAATTGTTTATTTTAACATAATGACCAGGCAAAATGTTGAAAAGCCTCTAGGCTCTTTTAAATCGCGTACACCACTCGTGTTTAACATATATATAATAAAATGAAATAACGGGATAGATGACATGAGAAAGGAATATAATGAACGTGAATCTTCTCTTCCGTATATATTTCAAATTTCCATTATTGTATTCTCCTTCTGGAATCCCAGACAATAATTTATTTAACTACCTAGAACGAAACAGTCAACATTCACAAAATGAATCGAACAGTATACATATGAGACACAGGTGTGATTTCCCAAAGTAATAGAGTACAATAGATTTCATATAATCCAGTGAAAATGGCATTATTATTCTCAATACTTTTGATATACAATAATAATCATTATTAATTAATTAGGTACAGGAACACTTTATCATTCGTGGTAATAATTAAAGATAATCAATTACATACAATAAACTGTTATCAGCCACGGTGCATCGCCTCCAGCCTCGGCGTCATTGAATTCATTTTAATGTAGATACTACATTTTTTTTCTTTTCTCTTATCTTTCTTCTCTCTCTCTCTCTCTCTCTCTCTCGCGCTCTTTCCCTCTCTCTCTCTCTCTCTCTTTCTCTCTCGGTGTCTGTTAAAAATTCAAAAATCAGTTTTAGGAAGCGAGCGCCTACGACTATAAGAATCGAACCATTATGCGAAGGCCATTCGAGAAGATTTCAATCACACGTTCGATTTTATTTTTTCACTTTTCTCTTCCGTTTCTTCAGCCACTCTTTCTTCGTCTCTGTATATTATTTACGTAT
Organism: Lasioglossum oenotherae; assembly: GCA_028455765.1. NCBI lineage: Eukaryota > Metazoa > Arthropoda > Insecta > Hymenoptera > Halictidae > Lasioglossum > Lasioglossum oenotherae. Next base: position 11,579,606 of record CM052297.1, on the reverse strand, counting down.
ACGCACATAATTTCAATCTCGTCACAAGAATCATTTTGTTCTCGTTTGAATTCGAAAAAGGGAAACGAAACGGATTGGTACATCGTCGTTGAGAATTCGATACTCAAAAAAACGAAAAAGAAAAGAGTGTTGTCGAAATTATAAACGATGCTGATAATTGTTTCTCGTTTTCTCTTTTCTCGTTTTTTTTTTGTTAGCGTTAACGATGCTAATTGATTAAGCTTGCAAAGACTACGATGAAGTTTGGAAAAAAATATATACAAAACGCTCGGTGTATCAAATTTATCCTCTCGATATTAGACCCGCTGGTCTCCAATTTATAAGTATCTCTTAACCTTTTTTTTTCTCTTAGGCTTACTTTGATCTTACTGCACTAAAAAGGCACAATTTTTCGCACCTGATAAAACATTGTGTTACGGTCTAGACACTAACGATTCCTTCTTTTTTTGTGTGTGTTATTTATCATTTCCACCAAAGTACTTCGTGTTTTCAACCCCCTCCCCATTCCCAACCCTCCCCGCCCCGAAAAATGCCAATTTATTTTCGTTTCTGTTGCGTGTCGCGCTTCTATTTCCCATGTACGTGTTGTGTGTTTATGCGATGCAGGAGCTTATTTTACAATATCAAATGGGTGATAATGGTGGTACGACAAAACATGATTTGTATTCTTAATATTTTTTTTTTCACAGTATCTCGAATGGGGCGGTATATTACGTACATTAAAGCAGAGCGTGCGTGTATTTTTTTTCATAATGCACGTAATATACCATCTTACAAACTAATTTGTAATAATGTTCTTTCCTATGTATATCTAAGGCCTATACAGGCCTTACTAAGGCGATGAACTACGCGGGCCTTTGTACAGTCGTTTGGAAAACTATGGGAAGTCTTTAAGAGGAAGAAATTATTCATTCAATTAATATACAATGTTGTTTCCCGGCGTCGACGCGGTCCTGTCCAAATTTAATCGGCGATAACTGGACTGCGGATGTTTATACAATTTTCAATGAATCGACCAAATAAAATCTGATCTTCAGTGGTAATAGTCTTTGCAGATATGAAATAAATGAAAATCTTACTCAGTTCTATCAAATTTCATATTCTAGTATTTTTTGAAAATTTCCAGGAACCATAAATGCATAAAGATTCGCAGTCCAGCGATAACCAAGTTTGCGATCACGATGATACTCCGTTTTTTTTACACGAATCTCTGTCTACCAAAAATGAATAAGTTGCTTGCTCGTTGAAAATTCCGATTAACTCCGTTCACGTTACTGCAACTTGCCCACTTCCGTGTTCGGATCACGTTCGTTTCTTTTTGATTTCTTCGGTTTTCTTTCGCTAGCAAAACCTTCGCCACATCAAAGGAACGCTTCTTCGTCAAAATCATAGATTAAATTATGTACAATACAGCAACACCGTATACAGTAAATGCTCGTTCGTTGCGACGATGCCTGGGGATTGAGGTAGCAACGAGCGAATAGGGAAGCCTTTTTTGATTTATGACTGCGTCTAGACACACGCCGACCGCGACTTCAATAGAGAGCCGAACGTAGAGAAGGACAGAGTGACATTCGGATCGCGTGACCGAAGTGTGTCGCCGTCGCCGGCACAATTTAAAGGCCCGCGAGTTTTTTACAATGTATGTAATGGCAGTGATGGAATTGTTCATTTTCCATTAGGCTTTTATGGGACTTTCACTAACTTATTTCTGGTATTTTTCTGATTAAAATGATACCATTTGGCCAATATTTACTGGTTTAATCGACGATGAAAGTTTCGAACGCAACGAAGAAGAGCGTATGCGAAAGAAAGAGACGCGGACAGTCGTCGCCGTCCTGCGGAGCGACTCGGTCGACTCGGCGTTGACAGGCAGTGGAGTGGGTAGGCACGTCGCAACGAGCGCATAGTAGATTCGTCGCAACGAACGAGCATTTACTGTAATCGGGAAGAAACAAGTACGATACGAAATATTATCAAACGTCGAGGGCCCGTCAACATGGGACGCTTGAAGAATCTGCAATCCTAGCTAGGACATTTGGAGAATTGGAGGCTATATCTAGTGTCCGCACTAAGACAACTCTACGTGACTGTGAAGCAGCCCGTAATCACATAAGGTTGGCTCCATCAATCATTGAAATGCGATCATTGGTAACCGATATTATTAGAAAATGTCGCATTGCAGGTGAGACAATCATACCTCCTGCACAGAGTGGGGATGTAATTCACCCGGCAATTGCTATCTCTGCTCAGACTTATATGTTCTACCAGCACAGAGGGCACGTGATACCATCTACCATATTTGTTAGTGCGGAATTCCGCGCCATCTGGGATAACTTGAGAGATCCAGCTATCCCTCTAGTGGTGATTGGTGACGTAGATTATGAGATAGTGGATAACTTTGGTGCGATCTGGTCTGCAGGAGGAGTAAATCTAGCCCTAGGGTACTATGAGGGCAAGGCAGTACAAAACCCGGACAAATCACGTAGCATATTGGCTGCAGCCATCTTTTGTTATATGACGTCTATGTCTAAGAACGCACGGGTTACACCTTCCTGGGTAACAAGAAGGCGCCGAACATTCGCCGAGAGACTTCCAGGGATAAACCTTGATACATATATCACAGAACATTCCATCCGAAACTATAATCGATATTACACCCGAGATGATATCACTGCGGATGAAGTATATCGTCAATTGGCCGCGTGTTGGTCGATGCTCCAAGTGCCTGAGGGCATCCCTCTAACTTGGATAATTGAACAGTCGATTCCGTTCCGGGAATTTCGATGTTAAAGATGCACCTCGCACAGGTAGGCCCGTCGTCGAAAATGTCGATAAAATCATGGAAATGATCGAAGTAGACCGGCATGTTAGCAGTTGTAGCATCGCCCAGGAGCTAAAGATCGACCATAAAACAGTTTTAAACCATCTGTATAAAGCTGGATTAAAAAAGAAGCTCGATGTCTGAGTGCCACACGAATTGACGCAGAAAAACCTGATGGATCGAATTTCCATCTGCGAAGCATTGGCCAAACGGAACGAAATCGACCCATTTCTTAAACGGATGGTGACTGGGGATGAAAAATGGGTCACATACGACAATATTGTGCGTAAACGATCGTGGTCAAAGCGCGGTGAAGCGTCTCAAACGGTGGCGAAACCAGGACTTACGGCCAGGAAGGTTCTGCTGTGCTTATGGTGGGACTGGAAAGGAATCATCCACTATGAGCTGCTTCCATATGGCCAAACACTAAATTCGGACCTTTACTGTCAACAATTGGACCGGTTAAAGGTAGCGATTGACCAGAAGCGGCCAGGATTGGCCAACAGGAGAGGTGTCGTGTTCCATCAGGACAACGCCAGGCCACACACGTCTATAGTGACTCGCCAGAAATTCCGGGAGCTTGGCTGGGAAGTTTTAATGCATCCACCTTATAGTCCGGACCTGGCACCAAGTGATTACCATCTTTTTTATCCTTACAAAACTTCTTTAGTGATAAGAAATTGGCACCGCGAGAAGATTGTAAAAATCGCTTAGTTGAGTTTTTCGCCAATAGAGACCAGGGCCTCTATGAGAGAGGCATTATGAAATTACCTTTAAAATGGCAACAAATTATCGAACAGAACGGCGCTTATTTGACCCAAATCGGACAATCTGAACCATGTTAAATAAAGTCTTGAAATAAAGGTAAAAATAATGGATTACTTTTTCCCCAACCTAATACAGTAAATGCTCGTTCGTTGCGATGAATCTACTATGCGCTCGTTGCGACGTGCCTACCCACTCCACTGCCTGTCAACGCCGAGTCGACAGAGTCGCTCCGCAGGACGGCGACGACTGTCCGCGTCTCTTTCTTTCGCATACGCCCTTCTTCATTGCGTTCGAAACTTTCATCGTCGATTAAACCACTAAATATTGGCCAAATTATATCGTGTTTGGTATCATTTTAATCAGAAAAATGCCAGAAATGAGTTAGTGAAAGTCCCATAAAAACCTAATGGAAAATGAACAATTCCATCACTGCCATTACATACATTGTAAAAACTCGCGGGCCTTTAAATTGTGCCGGCGACGGCGACACACTTCGGTCACGCAATCCGAATGTCACTCTGTCCTTCTCTACGTTCGGCTCTCTATTGAAGTCTCGCTCGGCGCGGTCGGCGTGTGTCTAGACGCAGTCATAAATCAAAATAGGCTTCCCTATTCGCTCGTTGCTACCTTAATCCTCAGGCATCGTCGCAACGAACGAGCATTTACTGTATAATGGTTTTGCTCGGTTAACAGGTTTTCTTTTTTTTTTGTTTCATCAATTTTTAAAAGCACTTGCGCTCGGTTGGCTGAAGCGGAAGAAACCGCTTTAGCAACTTGAATAAACTAACACCGAGTATCGCCTTATTAGGTTTCTTCTTCTAGAATGCTGGTCCTCTTAAATAAAATTAGTTGCGGCACTTTATCGAAGTTAGCACGTTCTTTATTGAGAATATCCTTGTTTCAGTCTATCACTCGAGCGCCTTGACTTGCGCCATAACTTTACCCTCCCATAACGGTAAAATTTCGGAGTCGTCGGTTATTTCTTCTTGAATAACCTTCGTATCCAAATCCTCGCACTCAGTTTTAAAGAAATATCTAAAAAGAGAAAATTAGATCGTTAGTATAACTGTTCACGTTGTAATATTAAGACGAGATATTAGGTCAATCGGAAAGTTCCGTCCGTTTCGTGTCGAGTAGCTGTAGCCCGAATTGTCGTTAACTATAACGTCTAAAGTAATGTTAACTTTTTAGTTTGGACATCTTTCAATAAAATTCAATACATAACAATATACGCTTGCATCAATAACATCATTTTTTTCTACATTGAAAATGTCGGAATTCGAGCTGAATAAGCGTCATTTGCGCGAAGTGTTAATCTTTTGCTTCAATTGGGAGAAAATTGCAGCTGAAGCTCATCGAACGATTGTAGACGTTTATGGCGATAATGCTGTTTCCGATTAAACATGTAGAGAAGGAGGACAAAGGGCGTTCTGGACGGCCACGTGTATTCGAAGACGAAGAATTGCAGACATTGGTGGATGAAGATCCATGTCAAACGCAAAAACAAATTGCAGAAGCGTTAAATTGTGCTCAATCTGTCATTTCCGATCGTTTAAAAGCCTTGGGGAAGATCTACAAAGAAGGAAAGTGATTTCCATATGAACTCAAGCCAAGAGACATCAAGAAGCGAAAAACCATCTGCGAAATTCTGCTTGCGAAACGTCACAAAAGTTGTCAAAGAAACGTTAGAACCACTTCGCTGGGAAGTGCTACCCCATGCGGCTTATTAGCCAGACTGTGCCCCTTCTGACTATCACTTGTTTTGGTCGATGGCACACGCACTTGCTGAGGAACGATTTAATTCTAACGAAAATGTCGAAAAATGGATTCCTGACTGGGTAACCTCCAAAGAAGACTCATTCTTTCGTCGCGGAATTCGCTTGCTGCCCGAAAGATGGGGAAAAGTCATCGCTAACGATAGATAATATTTTGATTAATGTACTTTTTCATTTTGTTTCTGAAATAAAGCTCTACTTTTTGTAAAAAAACGAACGGAACTTTCCGATTGACCTGATATATTCATTGTACTGACCGATAGCTGCCTTTCTTAGGAAGGTATTCTTTAAACTGCTTTAAAGTGACATTATGACCAGGAATTTTAGTCCTATAAGGAAACTGTTCGTCACAGAAACTGAACACAACGGTGGTAAAATCTCCGATATCTTGCTTCGTTTTTCTTAACGTTGATTGGTTTGATTGAACTGAATAAGATTGACTCTGCATTGTAGGCTCATACGATGATTGCTTAGAAATATTAGAATGACGTTGCTTGCAACTTGAACGTGCTCCTTCCTCGATTAATCTTCTCCTCGCTTCTTCTAATTGGGTTGCCTATTTAATAAGAATAAAAAATTTGTGTAGTAATTGGCAGAAATAATTTTAAATCATTTCTAATTAAGAATTTGCATTTACTGTATGAGGTTGTGGCAATGGTGGCATTCCTGGATCGGCAACAAAAGGTTGGGCAGGAACTCCCCACGTTTCCCTGTTCGTTCTTTCCAAAGAGCCACTACGAGATCCATACTTCTTTCCATGACGGCTGTGCTTCACGTCTTTCTTGTCACTTTCTTTAAGCCATGACAACAGACGAATATCTTTACTAATCGTCGATGGTGGCGCGTCGCTTACAACGCTTACACCACTGTCTGTTAATTCCGTCATAGACTTTTTCGTGGCTGATCTCCTAGTCATGTCCGACCTACGGAATCTCTGCTGGTCATGACCTGCGCAAAAATTGAATAATGTAAAGAAAAATGGAAATTTCTCCTGTCACTTGCAATTGGTAAACAACATTTTATTTTAGACAGCGGATCTGATGAATTTATTAAAAACATTAGACGAATTTCAAAATACTATTACAATCATTTTCAACCTATTGAACGTATTAAGAGAAGAAGAAAATGTTTAATTTGCATAAAGATCCGCTGTCTAATGATCACGTTCGGACGCAATATACCTTGAAGATAAAGGTCTTGCTTATGGAGGGAATCGGCATAATCAGATGGCACGGATTTAGATTTAGGCAAGTGAGATCCTAATGAACTCATGGAGCCAGCTCCGACAAGATCGCTGCCTTCTTGGAAATCGTGAATATTACCACTATCTGCTGAAAATGTAGAGAACACATCCTTCTCTTTTCTCTGTTTGTACGATCGTGGATAATTGTGCGTAGAACGTCTTCTTTCAGGCGAATGCAGTCTTGGTGACGAGAGTCCAGGCGATCGTGAAGGCGTTAGGTCCGACCAAACTCTTGACACATGTTGGTCCAGAATTGCTTGATCGTTATCATCCTCTATCAACAATTTTTCCCTCAGTGCGTCAGCTAGCGCTTTCGGAGCTCCGCTTGGCATCTCCAAAGCGGCGTCCTTGTTCACCGTGTCACCCTCTTGCAAATGCCTATCAAGCTTTTCCTGAGATTCTCTTTCGCGTTTCACATTCTCTAACTTCTCAATAAGCACTTGAGCAAATTCTTCCGGTTTCAATGGATGCATTAGATCACGCGGCACCCGCTGCGTACGGGGGATGATTGTATGATGCGCCATTGGATCACGATTTAAACTAGCTGAATCTTTCATAGCTCTACATTGTCTTATATACTGTTTTTTACTTCGTTGTTTACCCATTGACATTCCATCACTGTAAAGAGGAAACGCAAACATATTCTTATTAATAATCGGATCACTCATATATGACCAAATCGTTTACCCTAAAATTTAGTATTTCGAATAAACTATGTGCACTGAAGTACAAGTGAAATCTAGAATGTAGGCGGATACATATTCAAGCATAAAATCGTTGAGTTTAATACATCAATGAATTTCCAGACAGTAGAAAAGTTTACGCACATATATGTAACATATAACAATATTTAGTACTTCGTATAAAGATGAAATTAGGGTAAGTGAATTTTATTATGTTCACATGTTAAAGGGGAATGATTATAACCGGTGTAGAACATTTATTTTTCAATGTAATCTCCACTCTTCGTGTTACGGCATCTTCCTATCAATGTACCAGTGCGTTAATACCAGCATAATAAAGGGATTTAATTTATAGAACTCGTAGAATGTGCAAACATTTTAAATTACAAAGCAACAAAAGTAAAACACAGCGAAAGTACTAAACACGAACTTAGCGAATAAAAATTCATTCTTTGTGTATTACATAAAATAAAAAAACTTACACTGATGAATCGGTGAGAGACATATTGTCTGATTCGGTTCGTGCATCACTGCTCAAGCTTTGAAGTTCTGAATCCTGTCTGGATACTGGATTGTACGAGGAATATTGTGCGTGCAGTCTGGGTACGAGCATATGATATGGACTAGCTCCATGTTGCAAGTAAATGCTACGAGCGCCACGAAAATGTCAAACCAAAAGGAAAAAGAAAAACAAACGAAAGATTGGAAAACATTCTGACAGATATAATCGAAAATTTTCAAATATAACAGGGAAATTAAAACACTCATATATTGTACAATAGTTTTTCGTATATCGCAGTGTGTGACGAGTTTCGATTGTAATTAAGAGACTTTCCGAATACTACATGTGTACGAAACCATTATACGCTACGAAAACGTTACGAAAAAAAAGTCCACACATCAAGCTTAAAAATGATACAAGCTAAAGAAAGCAGTTCAATGCAAATCTAACTTGAGAGCATTCTAGGTAATGAATGTTTTAAGTGGATAGAAAACCATATTTATTAACTTAACAGAAAAAAAAAAGATTTATTACCCAGCATATGCTTCTGGCTTTGGTCGAAGATCCATCGCCCTAGTTTGTTGAGTAGCCATAAGCATATCTTTGGTCAATCTCAGCTCACCCCTCAATTCCCCAGGCGTTTCACTAGCTGAATGTGAGCTATGTACGGAACTAACAAATTCACTGTCTTCGTGGACAGTGGGCAATAAGCTTGGCCCGCAAGAAACAGACATCTCTCGACTGGATCCTGAACTAGGACATCCGCCAGAATCTGGATTCTGGCAGGACTGTACATATTGAAGATACATATCAGACCGAAGAAAGTTTGGATATGTAGTCTCATTAATGAGGCGTTCGACTTCCAACTGTACAGCATCGAACACCTTTTCGTCCGCCCGTCCTTCCTTAACTCGACGATTAGCCTCTTTTCGTACATCTTCCGGTATGGCTAATTGCGATTTAAGGAAGAACTTTCTGTAGATAAGTTTAACCAATTGATTTATCCTTTCAGGATCATCTTGTTCCTTGAGACCCTCACACGCAAACCAGAAGTTAAGGGGATTTGCATGTGGTCTACCTTCTTGATCCAGATATTTTCTGAATAATTCCAAGCCCACTGGATCCTGCAGCAGGGAGTGCAAGTTCCTGGCCCACCGCAGACAAGCAGGCGGTGAATCACTTTCCATAGTTGTCGTACTACAGCAACCTTCCGGTTCAAATCCCAAAGGTGCCGAAGCATCGCAACTTGAAGCTGTTGGAGTTGCAAGAGAGGAGCGCCTAGGGGTCAGAGTCGGACTCTGTGGACGGAACCTGCTGACGTAGTTTCCCGTTTCCTCTCCTACGATCAAAATGTATCATAATATTATCTTGGTCTTTGCTAATGTCTGCTTTAGCGTGCAAAGTTAACCTATCTATTTATTTTGACATGTACAACGGTAACAGGAAAATTTAATACGAGGAATTCTCAGAAATTATTTATGTATGTGCACATATTTCTTTGTTGTAAAAATAATTACTATGACACGGATGGAGTATATTTTAAAATATAAGTAGACACTTACCAGGCACTGGTGGCCGTGGAGAGTTTTCATTGAAGCAACGTGCTTCGTTCTGTCGAGATCCACTCATCCTATCTATTATGGCCTTCGCGTATTATTTTACGTTCTATATTTAATTTAGGCCCACGACGCCTCTTAGTGGACATGGTTAATCCAAACCTAAAACGAGAATAAAATATTTTTGCATGAGTATCTTTTCCTTTGTAAGTAACAGCAATAAATGAATTATTAAGATAAAAATTATGAAGCATATTATAACAGAACTATTGTTCTTGTATAGAGAATAAAAAAATAATATGACATTTTTATTTCATATTTCTGAATTATTACTGCAGATTCATAGTATTTCTAACTTCATATAGTCAATATCCAGTACTATATAGTTTGGTCCGTAGCATTGTGCTATGGAGGAGCTATATTTTGAATTCAGGGGTCTCGAACAACAGACCGAAGCTACGGGTGCTGGATCGATCGAGCTCCGTGGTGAGTCATATACCAATTAGGCACCTCAGGATGGTTTTCCTATCCTGAAGAACTTTAAGGGCGGAGCCTGACAGAAAAACTGTAGGGTAGAGCTCCTGGCAGTCTGCGCATTGAAAGATGCCTCTCTATATATCCCTATTGGTCCGCGCAGAGCATTTGTGTGGTATTGATCGAGAAAAATTATAACGCAATCTATTGAACACTACAGTCAACCCCGAACAGGGCTTGGCTCTAGAATAAAACTCACTGCAGAGTAAAATTTTATTTTGACAGGATGGCTAGATATTAATAGATCCATAGGGTAAGGTATTCTACACAAAAGAAAAGGGCTATTATATTCCCGAAGGTTCAGTCTATTGTTACGGCGGTCTATAGAAATATGAATTCATAAGGATCCTAACATTTCTCTGTTATATTCTGTTTTAGTTAGAAGGACATCATAACGTTACTGCATAAGCATTTAACTTTAGCATTACATTAACAATACGTTTAGCCACATAATTTAGCATCCAAACGATTGGAACACATTAATATTGTATGAAAATGTTAATAGAACATATCTCTGTGAGTACTATATACATGTGTTTTAAATTATTACCAAATTCTCGGACTTAGAATGAGTTTACTAATAGAGGAATGAATAAATCTACATATACAAGTAATTACATAGGTGAAACGTATGAAAAACACTGTCGAGCTAAAAGAGTACATATCTACGTTAAAAGAAGATAAAGAATTGAATAGGGAAAACTCAAACGCACACGACACAAGCATACACCAACATCGATATCTTAATGTATAAGTAGGTTTACGGTATATAAAAGCTTTAGACAACCATAGAAATATGATCTCTACCTGCTCGAGAGAGGGAGAGAGAGAGAAAGAGGAAATATGAAATGAAAAGCTGTCATAATGAATCATCTCACTCGAGCGCACATTTCCCTGTGTTACGGGGATGAAAAGGAATATACATACCATTTTGCTAAGAGTTTCCTATACCTGACCTTGAAATCTATTTAGCCGAACGAAATCTGTTATGATCTTTACAACTTTATGGACCTGAATCACTGGCAGCTTTTAACTTCTATTGTTATAGAACAGAATGAACATGCGATACCACTGTCTACGCGTCTCCAGGCAAACTGAGCGAAGGCTGCGTCCTGACCAGGACCGACGCCACATTGGTACAGCAAGGGTGGAGTAGGGATACAATGTCTGATCTTGTCAGATTGTGAGGCGTTGGATTCTGATAACTCTATCTTATAAATAATTGCTTCTACTTTACAAATAAAAAGCCTCCTAGCTCCGATGAAATACAATATCATATGTATTTCCAATAAATATAGAAATATATACTGCTTCTAATATTTATACATCTTCACTCAATTAATTTATTCTAAGGAGAATAATAATAATGACATAGTCACAACATTACAACTTCATTTTTAAATTATATCATACTTATACTTGTCTTATACTGACTGCTAATAATATTTTAATTGTTACAATAGTATTTTTATACCAATATAATAATATATCGAAAATTAAGAAAAACATTATTTTAATAAGATATTTGAATTACTTTAGGATTGTTAAAAAATGACTACGTTCAACACTGGTTCGAAGAGACCTCCTTAAGTAATGAATAAATATTAACACAAATAGTTAGTTAAAATTTATTTCTTAAATATAAACTACTTTTAACAAAACTGTTTATAAATAAAAATTTTTGCATACTGAGCGAAGTTCAAATCTTTTTCATTAAAGAAGGCAAGGTAACTTATTTTTTTTCCTTTATAAATACGTTGATCGTAATAGAAGTCTTGTGATGTAGAGAAAAATTCACACAATTCATAATTTAATTAATTAATATACGATAAGTTAGTATAAGCTTATACATACATAAAATAATACTCGTATATAGCTATAACCACCTGTAACAGCGCGTACAAGTTTACATGAAAAACCGTTACGACTTTATTTACATTTTTTGTTCCGTCTTTGCTAATAGATGGCACTAGGTACACCGTCGTTTCGAGCCTGAGGATGTTCCTACGTACACATTACGAATTTTTCATTTTCACCATGAAAATGTTATTTTTTCTGTGAAACTGTGCCTTCTTTTTTTATAAATCATAAAATTTATCAATGAATAAAAGATAATGAAAACATTTTTCTTTACAAATTAATTATTGACTCGACATGTCTATTTATTGATATTATGTGTATTGTATTTCAACAGAGAGTGGAAATAGAAATTTTTTAAGTAAAATTTAATCATTTTAGGATATCAGGAAGGCTGTGAAAGGAATTAATATTGTCATTAAAGTAATGATCGCGAGGATTTTAGAATCGTTCAGACTGAAGAGAGAATTTATTGTCAATATGACGGAATCTGATGAACCTGGGATCTATTCTACTCTTAAACCAGCTGCACTTCAGCCTTAATCATTACCCGAGCGTTTCTGATAGGGATCCGAGGGTGATCCGCCATTCAACGTAGCATACTTCATTAGAATCTTCAATTTTAATAACGACGAAAGTGCGAGAATAATCATTTCAACGGGCACCTTGCACGGTTCTCTCTAATGTCTTCTTCATTTTCTACTTGCTTAATGATGTCCGTCGTTATAATTATTCGAAGCACGGTACCGTGAGATATAATTATACATGTCGAAAGAAATGCGTCGCGTCAAGAACTATTAGGACTGTTATATATAACACGACGATGAATTTTATATGCGGTGAAACCCTTCGTTCAATTTCAATTTCGGATAACGATTCGAAACGTCTCGTGTGTAAATGAGATCGGATATTTTTTGAATGTCCTCCTCTGATTTCGCAATACATATGTACCTCTCGAGTGTTCGAGCTACATATATTGTGCTATCGTCTGAATGGATTTGAACATTTTAGTAATGTTCACTCTAAAGATTATCCTCCCCTATTAAATTTGGTGCTCGAGACTTATACCTTAATTATACATACGTTCCTTCTAGTAGATACAATGAAATGGAAATTTATTCTACTCTTCTTTTAAATATTTGTTAAAAGAATGTATTTAGTTATTCATGTGATATTATACTACGGTGTTAATATGAATAAATGGTTTATTGATTTAATTGGTACATGGCTGTTTTTCGATCATAGTAATATGTACAAAATGTTATCGATTTTATTATTTCATATTTTCTTATGTTATATTAGGTTTTGAGGGCCATCCATTTTTTTTTAAATTCAGAAATGAATAGTATATTCTAAAATATTCTAGTACGTTCTACAATATTCTGGTATATTCTGATAAAGTTACCCTATTGCAGCAGAATTGACCAAAGCTCGTGACATTTCGTGAATCATAATCGAATTCCTAGAAGGTGAAAGTATCCTAACCCCGGGAGTGTAGAAAAGCCATCTGGACAGGATACGTACAAAATTCATCTCCGAGCGACACGCTATATTCCCCCTTTCGCTTGGTCGGTAAATGCTAGGATCGGCGTTACCCGGCATACCAAGCTGTTTGATATCGACGAGCGAAATACTGGGAATCCATACAAGGAGGTCCCACGATATTGAAATTTTCCCGACCGTGCAGAAATGTATCAAACCGTACGGAATTTAAATCTCGCGTCCCACTGGAGCATTACCTTCAGTCGTCCGAGAACATTTTTCGGTTTTCACACGAATATGGAAATACAATATTAAAACGCGCGGCACCGTGACATGCCCCGGTGTTAAAGGGGTCCCCTCCCCGTATATTACTTAGAAATCCTTTGCGCAGTGCCTAATAAATGATTATTAATCGACGGGCCGCATGAAATTCTGCATTAATCAAGTTATTGATCACAAAATTCCTTCAATTACGAGTAATAGAAATTGGATACGCCCGTATGAAATCCGTATGTGCTGCGCGCGGTGCTCTTCTGCGTATTTTACCGAGACGCGTAAGTGCTTCAAACTTTTAACTTCCATCTACCGGGTGTCTCGAACCGTCTGAACCAGACCCTTCATCGATAAATTGAATCAACTCGGGTCTCGTCGTCGTCTCGGTTCGAGGACAAAATTGCACGGATAAAAAAGTAAATTCGACGGATCGGGGAGCTTCGAAAAAGATCGGTTTTTTTATCAGAGAACCCGAGAAGGGGACGGAGCCGCGAAGGCGACGAAAAGGTCACGAAGAAAAAGGTGGCTCCGTCATTGAGCGCATTCCTCGGGATGCATTAACATTTTCTAAAGGCAGACGATATTTTTCTGGCGGCGGAAAAAGCGATCGAAGAAATGACAAGTATTTCGGAGTCACCAGTTAGATGACGAGGCGAGGGAAGGGCCCCAGCTTTCAAAGAGCGTGCTTCGCCGAGCGAGGCGTTCCGAAAACCTGTAATTACGGACCCGACGTACATCAAGCGGTGCCGCCAGCCGCCAGCCACCAGCCGGCGAGGTCTGTGTCTTCCATCTCTCTTTTTGCCTTCTTCTCTCCTTCATCGCCTTCCTCGTCCTCCTTCTTGCCTTTACCTGTACCGTCCCGTTCGTGGCTTTCTTTCCACTCGGGGTTTTTCTCTCTCCCTCTCTCTCTCTCTCTCTCTTTCCAGCGCGCGCCACCGAGCGCACGGTTTGCTTCGCGTTCGCTCCTCTCTGTTTTCTTTTCTCTTTTGTCTTTCTTTCGTTCTTTCTGTCCACTTTGAGCGGCCTCCCGCTTCGACTCCGACAGCGGTCCACCTTATTTGACCCTTCCCCTCCCTCCCTTCCACGGTCCACGTCCAAAGGGCTCTCCGATTCCTCTTTTATTTTACCCTCTTACTTTACTTACTTACTCACTCTCGGTTTCTTTCTATTTCTTCCCCGTTTCTTCGACGTCTCCTTCTGTTTACCTCCCTCTACCGTTTCTCTTTCTCTCTCTTTTTCGCATCTTAGATTGCCGCGTCGGCAATCGCGGCTCGCTACTCAGAATTGTCCGAAAAACAGAGTACGAGGAACAGAGAAAGCAAGCGCAGAGGAACCGCGATATCTTTCGTTCCTCTGTCGTCCCTCTTTCTCGCTGGTATCGTACAGTATGTTGCCCAGTGTTTACAAACTAAACAGCGACAGGGGAACTAGGGAAGTTCATCTACTTATTTATATCGTAGAGTTTACATCCACGGTCCGCGTCCAAATTAAGTTTCTCCTTAATTTCTCGAGTTCCTTATATTTTTTTCGACTAAATCAAGGGTGTAGAAACGCGCTATGTCCGCGACATATAATTTTCTGACAGCCTGTACACCAGTGGATCCTAGCGCTGTGCCGTTTGAAATTTGTACAGCTCACTGTACCCTCATTGTTCTGCCGTATCTTCGGCGAGATTGTTCCTGCTCCGTCGGTAACGGTAACGGGATAAACCCTGGCTGTTGATCAATTTCTTGAATTGCTTTCGTTTTTTCGGACTAGAGGTTGAAAGTAGTTCAGAGACCCGTATTCAGAGGGGGTTCGCGTATACGATATACACCCGGTTAATTGTGATCATTCGTCAAAGGAGGCAGAGAGAACCTCTTGGTACGGCACTGGGCAATCCCGAAGCTCCTCAAACGAGAAAAGCACACATGGCGCCCATTCAGCTAACCCTTTCTGCTTTCTCTCTTCCCTCCTGGTACCTGTAAGTTTCCTACCAACCCACCCAGTCGTCCTCCTCATGCGTCACCTCCTTTTTCCTTCTTCCACCTTCGGGCTCGCTCGAGCCGCTTCGGTAAAATCTCTTCTACGCGCCCAACCGAGGAACTCTGTCTCAAACACGACGACTCTATGCTTTTCTTACGGCGACCATTTAAATTTCCACATGGCTTTACAGAGCGTAATTCGAATTTTTATCTTTCTCGACTTTCCGTTCGTTCCTCTTACCCCGACCTTCCTCTATTTCTCTCTTTCTCGCTCCCTCTCGCTAACGTAGCAGACAGTTACAAAACTTTTCGTTAATACGACCGCAGAGATTTCTGCACTCCGTTTGGGGGAATTTTCGGGAAAAGTCTTCCCGGAAGACTCTAGTCGAATAAACGGAGCCTTCGAACCGGGTAGATCGATGATTATTTTGCTCCTGCAAGAACAAGTTGCAGATTTCGTTTCTCGGTGAAAATATTTTTCAAATGTTACATTCAAATGAATTTGTAATAATTAGGCAGCGAATTTGAAACGGTAAAACATCAGAAAAATTAAAAAATAAATGTCTATTTCACTCCAGTTTGTTACGATTCAGGTGAAACATTTTTATTTTTGATTAAGATCCGCTGTAATTAATAATTTAATTAATCGTATCCTAGTGTGATAAAATTACGATGTTCGTTGAATGAAGAGGAGCGCTAACTTATTGCTTGACGCCCCCAAAATCATTAGCAGGATTTTTTGTTATAGATAACAAGTGCGGTACACACGGCATGGTGAGCGGAGCGTCTGTGTCGCCACTCTAAACCCTCGCGCTGATTCGTTAACTTTTTGCTTGGTAAGTTAAAGGAAACCTGAAATTAATTTGGGTAGTCGTCATTACGACTAAATAAAACTTCCTTCTGAAGCCCTGCCACGTTCTGGGACCTGTGACGTTTCGCGTCAGCGTGTATTTTAAACAGGATTGTGAATCAATTATCTTCAAAGTACTTTACTTTTTCCTTCGCAGTTGCGACCAATAATAAATTTTAAAGAAGAATTATTTACACATTAGCTAGTAAACTAAGTTTCAAAAAAAGAAGCTCGAGCTGTTGGGTCCAATTTTGAAACAGCGGTCTAGATTCATCTTTGATCTATCGCTTCTGACTACAGAAAAAGCCCATCATTGAATTATCGAGAAATGAAGAAGCACCCCCCCTTAAGTCTACGCGTTCGTGAATAAATTCAAAAACACGGAGTCGAAAATATCGGTACGTCAGGACTACTCGGTAATCAGCATGCGACAAGACGAGAACTATCTTTATGAACTGGTATCTGGCACTAAGAGCTTCTCGACAATGACACGAGTAGACCATTGATCTACCCTTTCTAGTCCCGGGGCATTTACTCCCCTTAAAATAAGGGTTAAAGAAAGCCCGGGCCGCGTGTAGACTTCAGATCGTTTAGAGTAAGCCCCGAGGCCAGACTATGCAATATTAATAACGTTTCCCAAAGGGTATTTTCTTTGAATGGCGCCGAGGGAGAGTTTTATCGATATCGAGCGTCCATTACGACAACGAAGATTATCAATTAAATAATAAGGGGGGAGCGTTATCGGGTCGAAACGGAAATGATCCCGATCAGGCCATAAACACCGGCTTCTAAAGTCTTTTGAAGTACCGACAAGGATTTGTTGGTGAAAGACCGAGCGGAAACGGTCAAAGGCGTGTCACCGTTATCGCCAGATGACTTTATGTAGTGGTATTATGCCTCGCGAGCTGCGAATCTTTCAAAGAAACTTCTAAGGGACCGCTCTCGCTCGGCCAGCAGCTACACCGACCGTCGGTCGACGACCGTCACGACCGCCGCGACCGTCGACCGTCGGCTCTCTCGACCATCGACTTAGGAGAATGTTCACTGACGTGTCAAGATTCCTCGTCGCCCCGCCTTTCTCTCCTCAATCCCGATTGACCTTCATTCGTCTCGCCAGATTATGCGTACACCTCCATTTACTCAATCCCATTTCTATCCCGACCCCAAACAAAGAATCTCCATTTTTAGAAATTGCAAAATCCTGCAATGGCTACCCGACATTACGGAAAACTTGCCAACAGAATTTCAGTGTAGAATAATTGCTCCGGTAGTCAGCCATTTAATATTGGAACTATTAAAATATTTTTGATTTCGGTTCCAGTACAATTGGGGCTGGTAGTCAGCTATTTTCTGAATGTTTTATAAGGTAGGGACGCGAGTAGCGGATCTTTGAATTAAGAATAAAACAAATTCGTCCAAAATGTTTAATTCACGGGAGAAACATAAACAACAAAAGAGACGTACAACTGAATTCTTTTTCTAGTTACATAATACCTTGATCCTGCGATACGACTGGTGTTCTCCGTTGACCGAACTTCATATTCACGCTTTGTTTATGAATGTAGTTTACATGCCTCCAAGGCGCAGATATGTTTACGAGTAGCTTTTATGAGTTCACAGATATCGCGTACAGCTATCCTGTATGGAAAATTGATTGCCTACATCTCTCCATTCAGGCATTCGAACATATTGTTTCTGAGAGCAACATTCGTTCCGAGATTACACTTAAATCGGAACAGGATCCAGAGTTCCGTTTGTCGCAAATGACGTCTGGCATCGGTTAGAATAGAGATATCACAATAGCAGTTCACACGCGGAAGGCTTCTATCAATCGTACAGGAACTATAGTTTTCAAGTGGTCGCAGTGCCCGCAGGAAGTCTCGGGAATAAACTTTTCCAGATAAAAAGATCCGAGTTGCCGAGCAGCCTGCATGCTTCTGCTGGTTCGCCTGAATGCGTTTCTGTTTTCCTTGTCGTTTTGTTTGCGGTCACGCATTTCATCAGTCGGGTGAAACAGAACACGGAACGTCTCCTCGTGATCATTTGCCATGCTGAATTTGTGGAGTGATAATCTCGTCAACGCGGTAGTAGAGCTTCTTCGAAGATGCAACAATAATTAATTATCCTCAAAGAGCTGATCCGACGGTGCCCGATACCAGTTACGTTCATGGCAGTTCTGTGCAGGGGTTCCGATCAATCTTCAAGTTGCAGAAAGGAATTCGTTGGAAAAATTATCACAGTCCACATTGCGACCTATCCTCTATGTCTAGCGTCTGTTGATCAGTGTATCCTCATTTACATCCTGAAAGAGATTGATATCCGTTGTACCAAACAGTACACATTCGTTGAAGACAACTCCAGTAGAATAAATTTGCGATTACAGGCAATTTTTTAGAAATATTTGCCAGCGTTGCTCCTGTTAGAATTGCCACTTTATTCGGTGAAATATTATCGCCGGTATACCAAACAATACACATTCGTTGAAGACAACTCCAGTAGAATAAATTTTCGGTTTCAGGTAATTCGATTAGAAATATTTGCCGGCGTTCCTGGGGATAGGATCGCTACGTTTATTCGGTGGAATATTTTCGCCGGTGTACACCGAATATAGACGAATAGAAAAAAACAAGGGCTGAAGAACGGCTTCGGTTGAATACGACAAAGGATGCCGAGGAAGACCTGTGCCCCATACAACGTACACGGTAAGACTGAAACTACACAGTGACCGTACAGCCAAGGGAGAGCGAGTATTATCTCTCTCCCTCGCTTTTTCCTCCTCGCTCCTGCACCGTCCTTCTTCTTCTTCTTCTTTTCTTCTTACTCTGCCACACCTCCCTTACGGCCGCAATTGCTTCTCTCTCTCTCTCTCTTCTTCATCTTTCTCCCTTCCCTTTCCGCTCCTTGGCCATGGTGGACGGCGGGACAAAAAAGTGGTAGGGTCCAGGTATAAGGGCAAATTCTCAGCTATACATATACAATATTGTACGTATCCATACTTTCAAACTCTCACGGAAACACGGAGATTTTTATAAATTTAACCAAGCAGTTCGCCTTTGCGGCGGGAATAAACAATTTCTACAAAAGAAAAGAAAAGAAAATAGAAATACATCGTCGGAACTGTGACGTTTCAAACGGATTTTTACGCGTTTAAACCTTCACGGTCGGTGGCGTTACGTTCCTTCGTGTACAACTAGCCTTTAACATTTTGCCCCCGATACACAAACTCGTAAACTCCTCCACATGTATGTATATACTATGTTGGATTTTTATATCGAGCTCCCTCTATGCCAGCGGTTTCCCAACCTTTATGCTACTACTCCCTACTTTTTATTTTTTAATAGATACGATGATATAGACACGTTTTGAAACTACAAATTAATTTTTTATCAAAAAATGTTGGCGATTTCATGCATTTAACAAAAGTTTAGCAACGTCCTTGTTATATTTGCGGCTTAATATAAACATTAATAGCCCGAATGTGCTTGCACTTGTTTTCACTTTCGTCAAATCGATGGATATAACAGGCTCTATCGCTCGCCGTGCAAAAACTAAATCGAGTGTTCGCGTAAACGCATAAACTGCCGCGTTAAGGAAGATTAAAGAATAAGGGAAGCATCTGTCTGTCATCAGCCCTTGTCCGATCCAGACGGTCTCTTTAATTCCATGTTCGATGAAGCTCGATTGAAGTCGTTGCCAAACGACCGTTTGCCTCCAGGTAAATTACAAGCCAGCGCACTGATTTGTCGTATCCAGCCGTTCCGGCCACAAATTCGTGGCGTTTCGCGTGGGATAGAAGACAAAGAACAACAATTACATGCATATTTTCTACAACACCGTGCTAAGTGCGAAGTGTCACTGATATAATTATAGTCTGTTGCAGAGGGAACGCGGTTACAAACGACACGCAGGGAAATATCAATTTTTTCCTAGCTCGTTGTCCAGCGGCGATGTTCAGAGCGCTGGTAAAAAGGAAAAATCACGGTCGGACACGTGTCCGGAGCCCGCTAATCCCATTAGCCGGCGCTAAACGCGAGTTTCGGTTCGCAGATGGACGAGAAGTCGATGGAAATGAAATTATTATGATAATAATGAAACAAAACGCACGGGAGGCCGCGGAACGGAACAGGAAATTATGAGAAGGGGAGGGAAAGTAGTGAGGAACGGTCTGTCGAGCGGCTAGAGAAGGACAAGTTGCGAAAAGACCGTTTGCGAGCAAAAGTGAGAAACTATATAGCAATGCACCGGTGCCACTTGCGCCAGACATGCACCGGAGAGAGATACGGTTAGGTAAAGAGGGAAAAACGAGCGGGTTAGAGAAAGAGCACGAGAGAGAGAGAGAGTAGAGGAGAGGGGGAGATAGAGAGCGGGACAGACGTCGGCCGTGGAAGAGGGGGAAGAAGAGGGAGAATTACGATGAGAGGGTATAAGAGAAGGAGAATCTCCGTTTGATCTTGCCGCCGCACGCGATCCCACACACATGTATGCATGTTTCTCTGGCCTCTCAATATGGATTCGCATGAATGCACTAACACATCGCGTCAGTTAAAATCTCTCCTCTCTCTCACCTTCGGCTCTCTCGTCAGTCCTCTGTGCCTTCGATCGGCGGTGTGCACGCCGGGCACTCTGTTGCTCTTGGATGTGTATAATAAACACCGTGCGAGCCAACTCAGCCGAGTCGCCTATAATTTCTCGCGGAAAATTATATGTTAATGCGCCCTTAATGGCGTCGTTCGTTAACGGGATCGTTGTACAAGCCCGAGGGATAGAACCGTGGCCAGAGAGCCGCGATTCGATTCGCTCGAGCATGCCGCGAGTCGTCAATTCAACCAGGCCCCGGTCATAGTTTCTTGTATTGCATTTTCTTATCGAATACACGCTCTCTCTCTCTCTCTCTTGCCGTGCCTACGCGCGAAAGTGTGCTAACGAACAAAAAAAATATTCTTGGAAAATATCTCTACGGCTGATACTTTATTTATTGCGCCCGCGCAAGAGCATTTAAAAACAACGTTCGAACATAACTCGCCTCTTTGCCTGGCGGTCCCGACCTGCTTCGAAATCATTTTTTTGCCTTCCTCCACTCTTTACTTCATCTTTTTTTTTTGTTTTATTGTAAAATGAGCGGAATATTTCAATAACCGTTCCTTCTGGAAGTCGGTTGTTTTTTCATCGAGAAGCAACACCCCCTTCGGGTTTCGACTTCTCCGAGACCGGCCGGCACCGACAAAGAAACTGTTACCGTTCGGTCAGTTTTTCTAAGGTCCGGTAATTACTGTAATTTGTAAGCCGGGCGCAAGTCCCCGAGGAAACTTACTTCCGTGTGCCAAGGGACATGTTGGGACTGTACAATCTCCACTCATTATCGATGTCGGGTATATAATAGCACGCGGGAAATGTTAATCACCGATCTGCGGTTTGCGCCTCGCCTCGATTAGTGTCAATGGGGGCTTCCAAGTTTCGGAGTCGAACAGAAATGTGTTCGCGATTTGAAATCTTCTCTTCTTCGTCTTGTCAGTTATTTCGCATCACATTATTTTAAACTAAATTCAAATTCAATGTAATTCGTTTAGTGTTAATATCCTCTTCGCACATTCATAATGACGGGCACAAATGTTAGCCATGAAAAATTCCGGAGCATTCGTCCTTGTTCCGCGAACGCAGTACATACACTTCAAACACTGCACGCGACACATGTGCATTGCCTATTCCCTTTTTGTGCCACATCCTTTTGTTTCGAAGCTTGTTCGTGCTGCTTTCGAATATTTCATAGTTGTTTTAAGACGTTTCGCCAAGTGTTTGAAGGGACATATTTGTCTTACCTCTCGCGATCGCATGTTACAGTACGATTGCCATTAAAATCCGCGTTCAGCATCCAGGATCCGCATGAAATCCTTAACCGCGCGCGTTTCTCCGGCGGTTCTAGGATGCGATCGAAGAAGATGCACGCACGAAGCCAGAAGGTTAATCGAACCGTGTCCGCACGAAAAATCAGTTACCGTGATTGGAATCGGCGATTATGCAAAACGTTTGCGCGCCGGTATCGTTCCCGGTAAGAGGATAAAGACGATACGCGTACGGCGGCAACGGCAGAGGTTCCCGAAGGTAATACTCATGACTGTTTGATCGGCCTCTTCGGACAGAGAGAATTTCCCGTGGGTCCACGGCAGCGGAACAAAGTCCTCAAAGAATGAAGATCGCCCAGCTAAAAACGTGGCAAGAGAAGTGGCGCCTTTGACCCTCATTGTCTGCGCTCTTTGCCCGTCGCATGCACGGCCTAATGGACTCTGTTTATCTTTTTCGCTTTCTTCTCTTCCCCCTTCGTCTCATTCGCGACAATACAGACATACTCCCCCTCTGTTCAACCCCTCCCTAACCCCTTCCTTACGCGCGTAACTAGACTTAACTGCACCCGGTTCCTTTTCACCTTGATCACGACGACGATTTTCGCCTTCGACTTCCCTTATGACCTCGGGGGAACCGTCTTTGACGACATCGCACACACGGCGCCGATTATATCTGCTCTTATTTGTCGGGATAATATCTTTTCTGAACGTTCGAGATCCGTTTATTCATCTGTTAGACCTAATAGAAATGTTTCATTCAAATTACGATTATTCATTTTTTCATTATTTCAACATTTTCTCATTATACATTGAAACAAAAGTTCAGCAACCTTCCGAAGGATGATCAGAGAAAGCTGATTTTAAAGGCCCAACAATTTTTTACCGAACATCAATACCAGGATGATCGAACTACGCTATTCGAGACAGCTGGTAGGCTCACCAGTCGCAATCATCGAGAAATTAATTAGGGATTCAGCCCCATTGTGAATCTTCAATTTTTAAAGGACCATTAACACCTTGGAGCCGGAGATATCCTTTCGGTTCCCTCGGTAGATTCAAAATGGTAATAAAAATGTCAAGCATGACGGCATCAAAGCCGCCGCGTGTCGAGGCCAAGCTTCGGCGCTGAAGACATCAAAACAAGCGCCGCGACATCAATCGATGCCGATTCTTAAAGTTTAATTTACGACTTTCCTTATCTAGAGGCTCAAGCCCGAACTGTCAAAGCCGTCCCGGAGGTGTTACATGCCGAAGGTGTCGTGCACTAATATGTATGTACATGTACATATACAGAATTTTCTTAGTGTGCGAGATGTTCCCATCATTCTGTTCAACTCCTGTTCGCGTACACAAAACATCAAATCCATTCGTGTATACAACAAAAGGAACAGTGTGGAAGACGAACAACTAGAATTTCGAAAACTCTCCAGTTGAAAGGGAGAATTGAAGACAAACCTATAACAAAAAGGACCAGAAGAGGATGGCGACTAGATAATATTGTCTTGAAACAGCCTCTAATTCTGCAACCAGAAAAATTGCTGCAACAAAAGGAACAGAATGGAAAGCAAGGGATGCTTTTCAAAGTCAAACGGTTGCAAGAGGGTGGCGACCACATAGATAATGTTGTCTTGAAACAACGATTCATTCTGCAACCAGAAAAATAGAATAGTAATGCACGAGAAGACCACACATATCGAATTAATTCATATATTCCTACAACAAAAGGAACAGAATGGGAGGGTTGGTTTTGGGTCAAACGGTTGCACGAGGGGTTGCAGAGCGAGATCCAGAGCTCGGTCTGTCTGGGATGGAGTCGACGAATCCGACGTGTGTCTGTTCCGTAAAATTGTTCCAGTTCATCGACGCCTGGGCGCGTCATACGTATAAATGCATGCAGATGTATTCAGTTTTGGAGTATCCGAGGCGTGTACCAATACACGATGGTGATACCAGGTGGCCCCTCGGTCATACGAGACAGACTGACACACAAATTGAGCCGTGCGACGCGCGACGGCAACGACACCGGGGAAACTGAATGACAAAAGGGTGGCGATGGAGATGGCGGCGTAGCGGTGGTTGAACGGGAACAGAAGAATGGTGGGGAGCAAACAGTGAGAACAGTGCTACAGACAATAGAGACAATTATTGCACACAGACACGAAGATGATGGATCAAACGCGGTACCATTTCGGCGCCCTCTTTATCTTCTTTCACTTATCTTTTACTCCGCTTACCCCCCGCCCTTCTCGCGACTACACGCACGCAAGCATCCGCCCCCGCAAAACGTTCTTTTTTCTTATCATAACATTTTCCGCGTTTACTTGGTCGTTTTACCCCGTTTAAGCGTCTGATAGAGGTATGCGAGACACACGATTCAACACGTGCACCGCACACCGAGCCATCCGTTTCAAGGAAATTACTACGCAAACACGGTGCTTTCGTAGTATGAACCTATCATTTCGCGAAATAACGTATCTCTTTCGCGGATACCTGGCGAGTTTGCTATACAAAAAGTAGAGTAGATGACGGGGCTTAAGCCGCGTATTCGCTGCGCGATGCGTCGCGACCCCACCGGTTTTCCGAACTGTCCGCGTCTTTTGCTTTGCAACTACACAGTTAATTTATTATAGTTTATTAATTTACTTCATCGTAACAAAATCTGTTGTGCGATAATTCCAAAACTACATAACTGCACGTTAACTAACAACCTGTTTGTCGTTGATAATCGCATGATAACCAGCGGCACACATCAAAGGTGCACAATACGCGTGGTTACAGTTGATTAAACAATCTTTCGCTGAATATGTACGGGCAAAGTTCTCGGTCGACCTTGAAATCTCGTAACACACACGATTTCAAAGGAGCCTTTGACTGCGTTGCAAACCGCCCGGGAACGAATAAAAGAGCGAACTACTCGAATCATTTATAATACATCAAAGGAATCGGAAACTATATGTGTCGCAGATTATAGAGAGCCAAACCACTCACCTTCCGGCGGAGGGGCACAGAAGGGTGACGCTGCGCTATAAAAGAACATCACTATTCGTTCGGATCGATTGTTCTTTGATGTCTGTGAGCGTAGCGACACTTGTCAGAAATTATGATCGGCGGATTTAAAGAGTTATTTCAGGTCATAGGGTTAAGTGAACCACCTTGTATAAAAGGGAGCAGCGTATGTGAGAGGCAACCCTCTGTTGTCGCGCGGCGCGCACGTTTGTGGGAATCCCCTAGCGCGAGGCCGAAGATCGGCAGAGTGGGCGGCAACCATTTGTGATCGTGTCGTTTGATACCACGTGCTCGATGTGGTTAAAGCACAGGGGAGGACTTCACCGTTCTCGTCTCTCATTTTGATATCAAAGAGTCCTCTTTCTCTTTCACAAGAATCTCTAAATCGATCATTTTCTTTGACTTTACAAAGCTCTCCCGCCCGACAATGTCCCTTCGGCTACCTTCGATCTTCTCTGTTACCCTTAACTCGTATTTTTCCGTGCCCCGCACCCGTGAAAGTGACAGCAATAAGCATTTTATTGGCGATAATTGCGGAACAGGAAGGGCTGCTGCTCGAGCAACCTCATTAGACACAATTAACCATCTGTTTTTGTCCGTACGCGGACTTCTACCAGACCTGTTACGGGAAATTAGGCTGTTATGTCGGTGCAAATATTGCCAATCATGTTCACCCCTTGCAGTTGGGACGTGAAAATTAAGTTTCTTCCGACCTAGAATCATTCAATATGGCTGCTGCCAAGACATTCAAGACTACTACTAATTCTTGCCATAAACGCATAAAATCCGCAGTCTATTGATTAGATAACGACATATTTAATAATGGTATGCACAGCAATTTTTGGTGGCAATGTTGTGCACTCGTTTTTTAATCAGTCTAGTAATAAGATCAATAAGAATTACATTTTTTATTTACCGGGGATCACCTGATTAGTCCAGTCAATGAATGCTCATAAGGGGGGTGTAGAGGGAAATGGAAGGAACACAATTTTTAACTTTGGGACTTTGTTTGGACTAGTTAGGAGATGAACATACTAAAAGTCCCTATTCTGGGGAGGTGAGCGGGTTGCAGGTGGGCACGTAGAAGATCCCCTTTCTCGGTTTTCCGTTTATATCTCGGAAACTATGTGTCCTAGCGATAAGACCATTCTTTACAAAATTAAAGCTGACAAAATGTGCCATAAGATTGACTCCATTCAGTTCTTCGCTATCTCGCATGGTTTCCAAGACATCCGCGCTCAAAGTTCATTAATTCTGAAAAAGAAATTTTTCCTTATTTGACTAGCTAACTCTTCAGCACAATTAGTGAACTTTGAGCGCTGATATCTTGGAAACTATGCGAGATAGCGAAAAACTGAATACAATCAATCTTGTGGCACATTTTGTCAGCTTTAATTTTGTATAGAATGGTCTTATCGCTAGGACACATAGTTTCCGAGATATAAGCGGAAAACCGAAAAAGGGGACCGTCTATGTGCCCTCCTGCACTCCGCTCACCTCCTAGGAGTGGGGACTTTGAATATGTTTACCTCCTAACTAGTCCAAACAAAGACACAAAGTTAAAAATTACGTTCCTTCGATTTCCCTCTACAACTTTTCGTTGACTGAACTATGATGCGAATAACGCAGGGTTGAAACAACGAACGAGAGTAACATTTGAGAAACAAAGGATAATCGAGTACGGAGAGATGCCGAGGACCGGTATTTGTTAGCGATGTTTAATACAATGGAGCTCTAGAACGGTCATTGAGGTAACAGCTGCTCGAACAGCAAACAGAAGGGTGTTCTCGCCAATCAACTCGATGATATCCAACAACGCATGGAATGATTCCGAACGATTTTTCTACTCCATATAACATTCAAGATACTAGTGGCGGGGCGGCTTCTGTCCTTTGAGGGTTGGTTTCACCCCTAAAAGCCATTTTTGCTGTCGACGGAACCCTCGACGAGGCAGCAAACTTTAAAAAAAAAAAGAAAGAGACGGAGGGTGGGAGGTTGGTCGGAGCGAAAGAGTGGGAGAGTCGGGAACGTTTCGAGTAACCGATGTTCCATTGTACAGGGAAGACCAAAGGCAAAGATGACAATATTAAGAAAGCTTGAAGAAACCTTCGCCGTAAAGGTTTATTGGCGTGAAGGAGTGTGGAGCGTGTCTACATCAAAGCGACCGCTTCTGAACTCCATTCCCTTTCTACTTGAACCCTCGCCGGCATCTCGTCACCACCTCCACTTCTATCAACTACCACCGGGCGTCCATTCGCTCTGCCAAGATTGTGCACGCAACCAGACACTCACCCCCGAATGTATGGGCTCTCTCCCACCAACGTTCACCACCTATGGAGCACACAACTCTCTCTCTCTCTCTCCCTGCAGCACGCCGGTGGTTATTAACATCCATTACCATCTCAAACGAGACGCATTGCGACGTACGATCGAAACGCAGCTGTGAATAAACCCGGCTCTGTGATATTATTTTTTTTCTTTTCGCCCATTCCGCCCACCCCCCTCCTGTCTAGCGGCTTGGCATTAATTAGCAAAACTGCTCACGCACTCGAAACTCGGATATTTGAAACTAACGTGGGTCCCGGTCGAACCGGTTCCCGGAATTTTTGATCATTTACACGATGGGGAAACAGGTAGCTCCAGTTTTCCGAGAATATTCAACTGTATTTGTTTATTCAATCAGCTCGACCCTTCTATTCCTGTTGGTTTGGTATTACATGTATATGAAAAGCTGAAAGTTAATCACATCGAATGAAATAACTCTGCCGTTATCTATAGGTAATATAATTGTATTCGAAGTGTCCTGTTACCGTGCCTATTCACGTGGAGTAGTAATTATTATTATGGTTGGAGTTGCAATTATTTTAATTGCATTTGATTCGACGGGGTTAGGTTAAACCACCGATAACAATAAATACAAACATGAAGAAAAGCTAAACCGCCCCCGTAGGATGATCACGTTCATCCGTGCATACATAGTTGCGGGGTATTTGCATAAACAGCGTTCTCCTTCCGTCGCTAAGGGTCCAATGAGTAATGCTGTCTTAATTATTCGTAAGCATTTATCGTGAATCGTCAATTACGGGTGGGCAAAGCATGATAACCAGGAGGGAGGGAGGGATTCCACGTCGTCTCGACGCGGCCTATGTATTGGGGTCCGCTGAATAATTTATAAAACCGCTAATTGATATTCGATTGACGGTGGAGAGAGAGAAAGAGAGAGAGAGAGCGTAGACCTAGAGCAGCGGGCGGCGGTAACATGTATACATATTGTTTTGATAAAGATAGAGAGCACATGTAGGCGACGACTGGGCAGGAAGGGTACGACGACGGCAGGATAAAAATGGAGGAAAGAACACGGAGAGACGTGGAACCGGAACGATCGAGATGGGCTCGACAGCGGCAGAAAGAGGAGCAGGGAAAAGAAGAAATGTACAAAAAAGGAAAACACACACATACACGAAAAAAACCAAGAAGGAGAGTAAGCACAGGCCATGGAGAAACGGAAACTGCGACTGGCAGAAAAGCTGGGAACGACTCGAGAAGAAAACGCACCGCTGCGTTCGGCGGCGGGCACGTCAAGAAAGAGAGCACACAATTCGTGAATACACGTTTCCCCGAGACGCGCAAAGCTCTCGTGGCTGGAGGTAGAGGGAGAGATCCGAGCCGCGAGTAAAGTGAGAGAAAGATAGAAATAAAAAGGTGGAGGAGAGCAACGAGAGAGAGGGACAGAGACACGGGAAAGACGGAGAGGGAGAGTAAACGAAAGGAAAAAAATAAAAATCTCGGGGAAGGAAAAACAGGTACAAATAAAAGCAAACTCGTGCGAGAAAAGGGAAGAGAGAGGTGGTAAACATTGATAGAGTATTTCGGAGCGAGTGTTGCTCGTTTAGGTTGGCTGTTGGGAGATCGACGTCCGTTACGGTTCCCGAGAGTGTATCCTGGACGTGTGTGAGAGAAACATCGTTTGGCGGTGGATGTTTTGGAGTCCGGTAGCCGCCGCGCGGTTCTTCGACAGGAAGAAGCGATAGTCTCGAAAGGAAGAGGTATAGAAGGCGGGTTGAGGACGAGGAAGAAGAATAAGGAGGGAAGATGAAATAAAAGGCGGTATAGAGAAGGAACGAACTGCAGAGAGAGAGAGAGAGAGAGAGAGAGAGAGAAGACAGAGTGAGAGAGAGAGAGTAGGGGTGGGGAGCTGGGATGGAGAATGAGAGGGAGATAGAATTCGAGAGCTGGAAGAGGTTTAGAGAAAGAGAGAAGAAGGGAGACGGGATACGAGGAATGAAAAAGACGGACGGGATTTTAAGAAAGGAATCGGCGGTCGGAAAAAGAGAAAATACACGGGTAGAACTTACTCGGTATGTCCGACGGAGACTGTATTTGCTAATGCCGTGGTGACGACGCGTTTGTCCGGCGAGACCGACGTTCCATGCTCGAAAATGTCAACTCTTGATCGAGAAATGGTACGGGCCGAAACGCAGACACATCGTTGTAGCTCTCTTTCTCGTCCTTATTTTCTCGCTCTCTCCTGGCGACGACGATGATTCGGCGTGAACTCTCGACACTTGGACACAACGCACACACGCACCACACTCGCGGCGAATAATAGACACCGTGCGAATCCCGCAGAGCAACGAAGCCGGCTCGACACGCGGAAGGCATGCAAAGTGTTTCCCGGCCGCATCGAATCAACGGGAATAACGATTACGAGATCGAATAGATCACGGGAAATCGGACACGACGGAACTAGGCATTTCGCGGCTCGTCTCTCAGGCACATCTTGGTCGCCATCGAGATCTAACACGAGTGCGCGCGCGGGACGCGCACTCTCGCGGCCCCTGCACAAACTCGCTCCTTCAAAGGCCGGCCAATCAACGGGCCGCATGGCCTATGCCCTTGCCGCGAGCAGTCCTGTATCTAGTTGACGCGCCGTCATTCATTCATCCACTGGAATTTTCTTTTCCATACTTCTACTTCTACCCATAGAACAATCGATCGCAACCCCTCCGCTATACGTCCTTCTTCTTGTTCCTATCGAGTCATCGGTTAACCCTCTCTTCGATATTCTTCCGTTCCTTGAGGTTCTTACCTAACACATTACTAATTAATGTTACTACCGAGAAGTACGCGCACACACACGCACAAATACTCGAGCGAGCTTGTACGAACGCGGCCAGTCACGTATCTAATTGATTTAGCACCTTTGTGGCTGCAGCATTTTCCCGGGAAATATCCTTGCCAATTTTTGTTTATTGTTACTGGAGGATTTTATGCATTTATGACAAGAATGTATATTAAGACAGTGAAAATATTAGACGAATTTAAAATTACTTTTGTATCATTCTCAACATAAATTTCTATGTCACTCCGGTTTGTTGCAATTCAGGTAGAACATTTTTATTTTGCACGAATAAGACCTGCTATGTAATTATTACTGTACACTGAAATTGTTCGAATAGATTCATTATCGTGTGTATATCGACAAGAGCATATCGATCAATTTCTGAAATAAAATATCGTTGATAAATGTCTGAAACAAAAATGTATGATGTCTAATATATTATATTTCAATCAAGGAATGATGTATGGATGAATAAACGGATCTTTATGCGAAATAAAAATGTTCTAGCTGAATTACAACAAACTGAAGTGAAATAAAAATATTATGTTCAATAGATTGAAAGTATTATAACAATATTTTTAAACTCGTCGAATCCGTTTATGTACTGTCCCAATAAATTATACCTGCTCATTTTCGTCATAAACGCATCAAATCCGCTGTCTATCCGTTTCGAGTTTTCTGCCAGAACAATTTACATAAATGAATTTTTTTCGCGTTCTCCGGTCCGCTAGCGTTTCCGACGAAAAACACTTTCGGTTCCTAGCCGGGCTCGGTTCCACGATATCATAAGATCTAAACTGCTTTCTGCTAAGCTTCCTGTTCGACCCGCGTTAACGAATAGGCGCCACTATCGTCGGTTGTCTGCTACTCGAAAACAGACAGCAATGTTGGAGAACAGCAATAGCAGAAGGAGAGGGAAAACGTTTATAGCTGCCGCGCGATGCAATTAATAAACGTTAGACGACGCTTAAAATCGTGTGAATCGGACAGGACCTGACAAGGACGAGGATCCATTTAACTCCTCGTTATTCAGCTCGGTAGCTATGAAATCGCATCAATACCACGACGAGTCTCTTGCGTTATACACCATTTTCTCCCTTCTACTGGTTCCGCGTTATCGATTGTTACAAACGCGCCGTCTGATAATGCGTTAAATCTGCACTTCCTTTAAGAAATATCGCATATCCTCCATAACGTTTTCGTCTCGTCGCCTTAAGAATCGAATCGTCGCGTAACTGGAATCATGCGCCCCGTGCAAAATTAATGTGTGTGCTTGTACTCCGTGCGGCATAAAGGTAAGCAAGGCACAACAAACACGCGATCAGTTAATTTTGCAATTTCGCTACGTTGTTTACCGTATGCAAATAAACGATCGGTTTCGCTCTTCTTATTTTATTTCACGCAAAAGCATCCCCATTAGTTTCAAACTGCTTCTTTTTATTTATCATTTGTGTTTATATATATGAGGGAAGTACATATATATTAGTTTGTTTTGCAGCAATGTATATTAAACAATTATGTTTTGTCTCCTTTTATTTGTGGGTCTTGTTAATATATATGTTAGTATCGCCAGAACAATTTTATTCCTGTAACCCTGGATAAATAAACGAATATGTTTATTGCTGTTCTTGTTCGAAAATGGATTAGGAATTCAATATACCGGGTGGTTCACGACAAACAGGCCACCTAAATAACTCGCTTCCTTTTGAAGATAGAAAAAAATGCATCAGATCAAACTTACTTGATATCGAGGCGCTCGTAATCTGACGTCATTAATTTTTTTATAGGTAGAGACGTCAAGGAGATATGAAGGTCAACTCTGTTTTTTTAAATGGAATGAGGTATTTTTTAATACATTAAAAAAGTACTAAGTACTAACCTATGTATGTCGAAAAGTTAGTAGTTCACAGGAGATATTTCAATTTAAATAACTGTCGACAGTAATGGTGTTTTGGAGTTATTTAAATTGATATATCTCGTGAACTACTAACTTTTCGACAAACGTAGGTTAGTACTTTTTTATAATGAATGTCCAGCTGCATCGATTCATGTATTAAAAAATGCCACATTCCATTTAAAAAAAAACAGAGTTGACCTTCATATCTCCTTGACGTCTCCACCTATAAAAAAATTAATGACATCAGATTACGAGCGCCTCGATATCAAGTAAGTTTGGTGTGATGCATTTTTTTCTATCTTCAAATGCAAGCGAGTTATTTGGGTGGCCTGTTTGTCGTGAACCACCCGGTATATGTATAGAAATTCTGATTGATATTGATTATTAACTGCAGAATGTTTCCAATCTTGTTCTACACGCATGTCAAGTCAATTTGCACTCGAAATTTCTCATATAAGCAACTTCAGGATTAAGTACTTAGACCCAGGCTGTAATGTTATCTTCAGTTGCAACATGTTGAATGGTTTAGGCAGCTATCCAAGTTGGCAGCATACTACATATTGTCATAATAGGGGATGTAAATTTACCACATTGAATTGTTCAAGTATTTATACTACAATTAATATAATGATGTACAATCTTCTATAACGTTAGAATACTTTTCTAATCTATTTCTTCAGAATAATAAGATTCCGATCAATAATATTCATTGCAATTTACTTATGATTCTCGACGCGCCAGCCCCTTGATCACTGCAACCGCATGACTCAGCTGTAGCGCGTCGGTAGTCTGAACTCACCTTGTATCACCTTGTATACAGATGTATGTATATCTTGATTAACCCTATGCAGTCGAGGTAATTTTAATTCCAAAATCAAGACAGTTCTTTCACGTGTTTATAGCAAATTTTTTAATGTTATGATACTTACCGAGTTTGTCTTTTTTTCCTTGGGCGTAAAAAATGATAGTAGCCCAGTTAATGAATGCTCATAAGGAAGGTGTAGAAGGAAATGGAAGGTGTAACTTAGGAAAAACGCCGAAAAAAGTGGCTTTCATTTTTTTCAACATTGTTGCATCACTCACAAAAATCTGACAAAATTGGGCATTATATTTTTGATAATATTTCGTTGCTAAATTAATTCTGAAGTCGTACGAGACCTACTTTTATATGAAATCTGCATTTTTTCGATTCTTTTTGTGTTTTTCATTTTTTACAACCATAGTTTGCAACGGAAAAATCTGGAAATGATACCTAATATGTGGCTTGGTATCCGAAAGTTGTCAGATTTTTTCAGAATTTTTAATTGTCAATAAATAGGGAAAATGGGCCAAAAACTGGCATTTCGATTTTTCTCAATAACTACTCTTACAGATGAGATATGGGGCTGAAACTTGTCAGAGAGGGGTCTTTTTGGGTAGGCTATCGAATGGTTCAAGCTCGATTAAAATCCCGAAATTGTGTTCCTTCCATTTCCCTCTACAACTTTTCGTTGACTGGACTATAGGTGCATTAGCATAAAATTGAAGGTGACCTTGAAAAATCATGAAAAGAAAAGAATCGGCAAAAAATTTGCTATAATCATGTGAAAGCTCTCCCGAAACCATGCTGTATCTGATAAAAACATTTTCGATCGGACTGCTAATACATAACGTGGTTCACCCTGTATATTTATAGCACATATATAATACAATTACATAAATTATAAAATATTATTACTATGCTGGCATTATAAGAACTTAAAAACTGATCAAGAGCATTATTAAGATCGCCCGTATTAAGTAAATAATTGTAATTGTTTATAGATATGATCCACAGCAAGGTACACGGTCGAACATATCAATATGGAGGTAGAAGACTGAAAGCTTGATAGAATGGAACCCAGGTTGCCCGTGAAATACGACGATTCTTAAGTTCAGGATGGAACTGAGAAAAGGGGCCTGGTCGAAAAAGTTCTTGGTTCCGGTCTGTTTTTTGGTAATTCTAATCTGGATCTTTCTAATCGACAATTCGTTACTTCTCGATGGCCTGTCCGGTAAACCGACCTTACAAAAATCCAGAAATTCTGTCTCTTCCACGCAAACGCACAATGGAAATCTCGACCATCTCTACACGAAGGAATCTTCGCTGATAAGTTCGAGGCTGTCGAAACTACAAATGGTATCGCTTTGGACAGGTAACGGTAGCGTTAAAGGGAATGCGACTTCGCCACGAAAATATCAGATCTTGAGACAGCAAGGTTTAACACCTAGCAAACAATTGCCAACTGCTTTGATTATTGGCGTGAAGAAAGGTGGGACTAGAGCGTTGCTAGAGTTTCTACGATTGCATCCTGCTATTCGTGCTGCGGGATCCGAGGTGCATTTCTTCGACCATCATTATGTTAAAGGATTTCACTGGTACAGGTATGCATCGGCTCTAGACACACGTATATGTAAATACGAGTACATACACGTGTTAAATATTTTCTTGTCGGTTCTACAA
The DNA here is from genome assembly GCA_028455765.1 of Lasioglossum oenotherae. NCBI lineage: Eukaryota > Metazoa > Arthropoda > Insecta > Hymenoptera > Halictidae > Lasioglossum > Lasioglossum oenotherae. The sequence goes on along the minus strand of CM052297.1, from coordinate 11,544,948 downwards.
TTCTCAGATGTTCAACTTTCCGCGTCTTTCGTTCGCAGTTGCAGATTTCGAATTGTAATTAAATCTCAAATGTCTGCTTAAACATTCGGCAAGACCATTCGATTCCATTATCATTTAGTTTGTTGTTCAGTTACAACGTGGAAATTTGAAAAATGTGCGATGCAGCACGCATAGTCTCGGAAAACAAAATGTAATCACTAGACAGCGGATTTTATGCATTTATTAGAAGAATTTAAAAATACTGTTGCATTATTTTCAAGCTATTAACCGCATATTAAGAGAGAAAATCAATTTCTATTTCAGTCCAGTTTTTGTTGCAATTCGGGTAGAAAATGTTTATTTTGCATAAAGATCCGCTGTCTGTCAATGTTCTAAAAATTATACGAATTAAAATGAGGATCCAGCGATCTCTACACGGCACACGTTTATTCGTTTACGTATCCATAAGATTTCGAAGTGACAGAGTTCCTGTGGCGTTTTGCAGACATCGAATGCCCCCAACCCTGTCCACGCAAATCACTATGGAGAAGACGCCATCGTATTTCGTGACCAGCGAAGTACCGCGAAGAGTGCAACGCATGAACGCATCGATGAAATTAATTCTGGTTGTGAAGGACCCTGTTACCCGAGCGATATCCGATTACACCCAAGTAAAGAGTAAACGAGCCAACATGCCGAAGTTCGAGGATCTAGCTTTTCTGAATGGATCGAAGATCGTGGACACGTCGTGGGTGCCGTTGAAAATCGGCGTGTACGCGCGGCATCTGGAAAGATGGCTCCAGTTCTTTCCACTTTCGCAATTCTTATTCGTATCTGGTGAACGATTGATCGTCGATCCGGTCGCCGAGATCACGAGGGTGCAGGATTTCTTAGGCCTAAAGAGGGTGATCTGCGAGAAGCATTTTTATTTTAACGCCACGAAGGGATTTCCCTGTTTGCTCAAGTCCGAGGAACGTCCTACTCCCCATTGCCTTGGTGAGTACTTCAATATATCATTGCAAATGTTCGACTTTCATGGTTATTAGCAAGAATGTTTGTGATTTTTAAGGTAAGAACAAGGGTCGTAGCCACCCCTACATAGACCCAGTAGCAATACAACGATTGAGAGATTTTTATCGTCCATTCAACCAACGATTCTATCAATTGACGGGAATGGATTTCGGTTGGTTGTGAGATACTAGCGATAAGTATAAATACATATCGAAGATAGTTAATTAACAGATATACTCAATGTTGCGGCTCGTAGCCGTGGAAGGACGACGCCGACAAAGAGGTCTCTGTCAATTTTGCTCACAACCGTGCGGTCTAACTTCTGATTATTAATCGAATAGCCTCGCCATATTGTATGCATCATGTGCACGGATGTCGCGAAAATTTTCGGTACTCCACGAAACAGAACGCAAGTCTGTTCGTCAACGAACTATCATTTTTAGAAATGGCTTCCACCACTGTAAAACATCCGTCTCACCGTCCGAAACTTGGTACATCCTATTGACCAATCAATACTAGAGATAAGCGAAATGGAAATGTAATACATCACCTACTTTAATAGAGAACTTAGAAACGTAGACAGTTAGGCACAATACCAAGAGTGAAATAATATGTTCAGCTTGTTCAAGCTGAAACATTGTCAATGAACTATTAATCTATTACTGGTGTGAACACAAACAATTCATTACCGCGAGTTACATTCCCAAAATTTTCAACATTATCTGCGAAGTTTCCGCGGAAACTCGATATACCAGCGTGCGAACGCGATTATGTAGTTTCTGCTAGATAAGTATCGTCGAGGGAAGAACGTATCGCTAATTTCCATTTGTTCTTGCGTGACTTGGAACGTGCTTCTCGCGCGCGTCAGATACAAAGTCCTCGTTTTCATGTGTTGACAATATTCTAACGGATTACTGTTACTTCTTCGTGATATTACTGCTAGACACGCGAATGTTAATAATTATACGAATAATTTTTGGTACACATATCATGCTATATTTTATATATACGGTATTGTTAAGGCGACTCAGAACGATCGTTTCGGACGGCATCGTTTACTTTTCGTAGAAATGGTGTCTAGGTTTCTATTGCAGTGACTCCCACTAATATTCGGAAGCTCTCATAAAGACGATAACTTTTTTAATAAAGTTCCAATAAATCGTGTAGTCCAATATTAAAAAAGTTATCGTTTTTTATTCAGAGCGTCCGAATATTAATGGGAGTCACTTTACAAGGTGTCCCACGCAACTGGAACAGGCTGTACCTTCTAAACGGTCGGGAATAGAGGAAAATGTTATAAGAAAACGTTGAATGGCATCAGACGGTGCATACTACGCAACTAATTTTATGCACTTTTGTGCATCGGTGCATCAGAAAAATGCAACTGCACTTTTTTTAAAAATGGAAACCTACATTTTTGACTGCGTCAATCGATGCAGTTTGTTGTGCTCCACATAAAAGTACTAACATACTTATGCCCTAAACTCTAAACTTATTCTCTAAACTATTAACTCTAAACTATTCTCTAAACTTATTTCTCTAAATTTATTAACGAATAAGTTTAGGGCATAAGTCTGTTAGTACTTTTATGTAGAGCAAACTGCATCGATTGGTGCAGTCAAAAATGTAGGTTTCCATTTTAGAAAGAAAGTGCAGTTGCATTTTTCTGATGCACCGATGCACAAAAGTGAATAAAATTAGTTGCGTAGTATGCACCGTTTGATGTCATTCAACTTTTTCTTATAATATTTTCCTCTATTCCCGACCGTTTAGGAGGTACAGCTTGTTCCAGTTGCGTGGGACACCCTGTATATCTTCCAGTGTTCCAGTTAGGTGACTTTAGAGTTTTTGATGTATCTTTTAATATGTTATTTGAGGTTCAGTCAATGTTTCATCGTTATATGTTAAAAATGATGCTTTAAGTACAATCTTAGATTTCCAAATTGCTGATGTTTTGTATGCGTTTGTTTAGTTTAGATATTAGCAATAGTAGCCCCGAGGATATTCAATCGAAGTATGCATCAATTAAACATATCTCTTTTCATATCATAGCTGGACAGCGGATCTTTATGCAAAATTAATTGAGAATTACACCTTCTCATTTTTCTCATAAATGCGTGAGATCGGCTGTCTAATCACAACATATCTTTACCATTTAGAAAGGCTTAACGTTTTGTTGTAACGTTAAGAAGACATTGTTTTGTATGATGTAAGGCATAATTTCAATGATCATACTTCGATTAGCAGATGCAGTTATTGATAACGTCAATTAGACATTTCCAACGGTAAAAGTTATCGAAAAGTTTGTATAATCTACATTTACGAGAAACAATGATTAATTTCGATATGTGCTGGTAGGCACAAGCTTGCATGTAACTGCGAACTAAAAACTCCATTTATATTTTGCAAAGGTGCACGCGCATTCGCACAATGTAGAACTGCGATCGTAGCATTAAGTATTACCAATTTCCATTGAGTACTAGTCATCGATAGTTATTAATTATTAGAGTTTATTCCGAAGGGACCGTATGTTCTTCGGTTTTCAACATTGAGAAACATGCTTGGAACGATTACTAGTCAACAAATGCATACACTCCTCAAAAGAATTAAGGGATCACTTGTGCGAACCCGAAAAATTGCTCCCACTTTACGTCAAAAATCGTCGTATCGATATCATTAAACAATGGTTTGAAAGCCTGAAACCTCTAGGTTCAGATGCTCTGTCTCAAATTGTTGCTACGTTGGTTTCTTACAAAGTTATAGCGTGATGACAACATTGGCGGTTAACAAACATTTTGTGCAACTTTGGAACATCACACGGGGGGCAACAAATTTTTTTGATAAATCGCGTTAATATCATTTGGAAGGGCTATCTTTCCAGTATAAAATGTGTGGTTGTTGAATATTGAGCGATCATTTTTATTCGAGTTATTCAACATTGAAGTAAATGTTGGCTTTTTAACTTTAACTGCCTCCGGAATGCGAAAAAAATATCGTAGAATCTTTTGCAAAAAAGCAATAGAAAGAGCGTTTCTTTCTATTGACGGCACTCCTTTTGTTTTTTCAATTTTATTAACATTTCGGTATACCAGGTGTTTCTGAAAATATGCTTGAAATATGTACAATTTCCATTTTTCATTTAAGTCGCTGTATCTCGGCGAGAAATGATCATAATACCATGATCCGAACGTCAGATTGAAGCAGAGATTCTGCCGATTCGATTGCGTACCCCATGAACTCGCTGCGACAATTTTTTACCTGTGGCAGCTGTGTTTGAAGTTAGTCCTTCGCAGAAATTAGCGCGCCACGTACAGTGGCTGCCTGACATCTCTGAATACGTAAAATCAAAGAACTTTCAATAGAAATGAGGTAGAGCCAATTTTTCGGGTTTTCGGGTTCGCACAAGTGATCCCTTAATTCTTTTGAGGAGTGTAGTTGAGTTACTTTGCTCAAGTGGCCTAATTGAGAAATCTATAAACAAATAATAATTTATGTGGCATATATAGAACACCGTGCATAATATATGTCTATATATGTATATTTACTAGCAACATTCATTTATATACAATCGATTCACACTCTGTTATTTACTGTTTGTTATCTACTCGATATTTTATTATCAGTTTTTATGAATATGTTATTTATGATATACTAACGAAAACAAATGTGGTTCCATAATTACTGTTTTAGTTAATATAAGCACTCGACACAGCACTAATAGTCACACGTCGCTATTGCGTATCCTACTTGCAGGACAAAGAACCTAATCGACCGTAGCGGATATCCTGTACAAAATACATTGAACAGGAATCAGAAATAAATTTATGTTTGTATGAAACATCTAAAAATATCTTCTACCAAGGTTTCCTCGTCAAGAAAAATCCATATATCGTGGGTAACAAATAATGACTAACAAACGTTCTGTTATAAACTTTATAATAAACAATTGCCTCGGGATCGTCGGAAACAACGTGGCAATCGTACGATGTCTTTACAAAGCTGTAAAGAGTACTATACTTAATACTTTTCTTCGAATATCCATTCTGCTTATTCCGTAGAGCAGGCAGTTCCAACTTGTTCCCCTTCGAGGACCGCAAATGGAGGTCCCCACCATTACTCAAACCTCTTCCCACTTCAGTCAAGTCGAGATCTAGTTGAGCTGTTCCGAGCAGGGACAGAGATCGTGTAGGTAGGGAAACGAACGTAGAAAAGGACAGCATGTAAACACGGACTGCGCTCGGCGACCGAGGCGATTCGAGCTTCATGGCCCCTCGCGGGGACGTCCCCCAAATGGAAGGGGTAGGCGAAGGGACAGTGATCGTGGGGACGTTGAAGAAGCTAGATCGCGACTTTACTGTTCTACGGCATCGACGTCGGACAATAGGGGATCCTCAGGTGCCTGCTTCGCCCAGCAACGTCTCCTTCGTATATACTTGACTCCAAATAAGAATGTACTTACTAGCCGACGAATTTAAGACTCTGCCGCGCATCTGACTCTAACGGAACTCGTTCATTGGCTAATCCCCCTACTTATAACTTCGCCGACCATGCGATCATTGGCTGACGCCATCAATTTTATGGCTGACGCGCAACGACTTGCGCAGTACAAGTACAGTCTTATTTGGAGTCAAGTATAGTGCGCCTTGTGCCTTCGCTCCCCCCCTCGTACGTCTCTCCGACCACGAAAGAGACGGTGGTGGGGGGAAGCTTCTTGCCTGCGACATGCAAATGTGCCCATCGCTGTTCCACGGTAACGACGAGGTGGGGGAAGAATGCAAGAGAGGAAGGCGAAATCTGTGTAAAAATCAAAGAACTTTCGATAGAAATGAGATAGAGCGATGAAATTTTTTATGAATGATTTTTTATGATGAAAATGCGGTTTCTCCGTTATCACGTGCGACTGGCGGGCCACAAGTTGGAACTTCCTGCCGTAGAGGGAACAAAGAAAATTACGTGGTCACTGGTTCATTTTCTATGTCTATTGAACTATCAAAAAGAGAGAGAGAGAGAGAGAGAGAGAGAGAGAGAGAGAGAGAGAGA